>APFE030470117.1:60850-68837 GCA_000404065.3 Pinus taeda | reverse complement strand
CAGGTAGCCCCTCTCTACGGGGTTCAGGGCAGCGCCCCGAGAAAAATTTTTTTGGACCCTATATTAGGTTGGGCGAACCTACCTATGGTTTTTTTCGGTCCACGGTTTTGGACACGATGGTTTTCGGTCCATGGTATTGGATGCTTCGGCATGTATAAATATGTATTGTAACAATGAAAGGAATATAATGAACAATCAAGCTGGTAGTCTCGGTTTTGAGATCCAGTGGGAAATCTCTGTGTATATGTGTTATGCTCTCGCATTTTTATTTTTCCTGTGATTTAGAATTCGTATGCAGGTAATTTCTGTACGGGGTTAAAACATACAGTATGAGTTTTACGTCTCTGACGTTGCTTTGCTACCAGTAGACTTGGATAGTAACCCAACGGAGTCGCTTCAAGAACAAAAATGTTTCTTCATTTCCATCGAGCCTGGACAGTACCCCAGCGAAGTCACTTGCTTCACCTCTCTGCATAGGGACACTTTCTCTTCTTTCACCCATTATTTTTTCTTTCCTTTTCATTTTCATAAGACTATGCATAGGCACTTATTATTTTTCAATGGGCGGAAGATGAATCTCGACTTATTGAGAGAAGATGAGGTGTTCCCTTCAGAGACATGTTTTAGTCTTCTGATGCTTTGTTCACTAAAAGTTTTTCCCTTATCTTACTTTAGTAAGATAGGAAAGCATGAACACACTATTCATAAACAAGACCGAGTGTAGGAATGAGAATCATAAATATATATGGGCATCATGGTTTTCTTACAACTCCCTGGTTGAAGGATCTTATTTTCCAAAATTATTCTCACAATCTTATTTTCCATCAAAAAATAATTGACTCGAAAGATGTAAACCAAAACAAAGAAGAGGGTAACAGATAAGCCAAGGCTTGTATGTTAACACAACTTTGATTTCACAAAATTTTAGCCACATCACCTCGAAGCTCAAAACCAACTTTATTCAAGAACCAATAACATTGAAAAACAAAGGGAAGATAAAAACACAAAGTAAGAATGTAATGCATCTAACTAAATGCAAACCTATCCTATCCTAAGATAAAATGTAGAGGGTTGGGTCTTGTGAAATGGAACTTCTAATTCATCCATGAAAGCTACTCCCGACCTTTGGGTCGAATGATGTGATCGTGTGAAATCAAAATAAAATTCAATGCGGTGACAATGATAACCCACACAAACATACACACTGACACAAAGAAATAGGAAGTGAAATCACAACGATGTAGCACACTCAATTGCTCTATCAAGTGAAAGACTCCACAATAGAATTAATCACCAGGCATGTGGCCATGCAATACTCGATGAAGTGCATGCAAGTAGAGGCCACGAGACATGGGTCCAGATTGATAAGATTCCTCAAGGGAATTTGCGATAGGATCATGGAAACAACCTTTGGGGAAACTGTGATAGGAAAAATTGATCAAAGACAAATCCACATCATAAGCAACATTAATAGGTTGACCAAAATCCATGTTGTTGTGGGAGTGAGATTCTTTGATGGATGATGCAGGAGATATGTTAGATTGAAAGATTTGGCATTCACTAAATTAACTCTCTGTTTCCACATCACAAATAAGATATTTTCTTGAGGTGTGATGTACCTGTGGAATTTCAATAGTCAAATTAAACTTTCTTCCTCAAGGGTTGAAAATTTTTATGTGCAAAAAATGAGCATCCCTCAGGAGAGAGCTGACATCCCATGTGATGACGTTAGTGATGAAATTGTGCAAAAGAATCATGAACTGACCAAAATCACAAATATCATCATGGTGACAGGAACCTAACATAACCATCACTGTAGGCTAAAGTGTTCTACTCACCTAACTTGACTTTGAATTCTGAGGAAACACATTTTGCTGCTTATCAAAACAAGAGTCTTTATTTAGACCAAGAAATTCAAAAGTGAATTGAATTTCATCATATAAATATTTGAGATTAGTAGGAAAATCCTCAATGATAAGCATGTCACCTTCTTGATCAAAATGATACCTGAAAGGAAATCTTCTATAATCACATCATAGTCCATTTGGAATTCGTGCAAATCTAAAACTTCTTATAGGAACAAAGATTCATCCATGTTACTTGAAAAATAATTTCCATATAATTTAGAGAAAAGGAAGTAATCAAGGTCATGGTTGTTGAAGGGTTCAACTTGATTAATGGGTAAAAGACCAACTAGTGAGATATCAAGATTCGAAGATGGTGGATTGATGAGATTAGACGAATCACCATCAGGGGAAATATGTGAAATAAAAATCAATTCTTCATTAGCAAATTGATATTCCGGTTTAGTGATCGGTTGAGGTTCAAAACACGAAACATCAGAAGGAGGGGGACATGGGACAAAAGGCATATCTATTTCTTCCTCAGGATGCTAAAATTCTTTTTGATCGAGAGGAAATAATTGATCAAAATATTTTCTTGACATGTAGACTAAGAAATGAAACTTCTCATCCAAGAAATTCTAGACCACATCCTCATTCATAAATCCATAACAAAGATGGAGGAATCTATCAGAAAAATGTTCAAGAGATACATTTGATTCCATTATAAGCTAATCAATTTCATTAAGAACAATTGATATTCATATTTGTTGAAGACACGACATAGTTCATTAACCAATTGTTTAAAATATAAAATAATAGTAGTGGGTAGAGAATAACACCATTACTTCACATGACCATCCAATGTAAGGGCAAACAAACACTCGAGGATTTCTTCAGAATAGACACCACTTGAAAAACAAAATTGAATGAATTCAATTATGTAATCAAGGATGATTTTCATATCGTTGCTGTTGAATTTAAAATGTGACAAGTTATGTTAAAATTATTTGGGGATTGAAATATCTAAAGCTTTAGAAAAACACATCGGGATTATAATCTAGGATGAAGCTATTAAAGGTAAGAGACTCAAATAGACTTCACAAGCTCAGCTCGTCATTGCGCCCTCCTCTTAGTGCTAAAAATTTTGACGATGATGGATGCGGCCAACATTGTAAAGGGATATCCTCGATGTGAAGTCCCAATTAGACCTCACACTGTTTGGTGTAGGAGTCCCATCCGGTCATACTGTATGGCCACCGTTGGAAAGGTTTCAAAGATATGCCTTGGTTACGGTGTAAACACAAGAGAACGCAACACCTCTTTAGAGCAGCAAGTATGTAAGCTTTGTGAGACATCCAATATAAGGTGCATGAGGAAACATCCACGAATGGTAAAGGAAAAAAGCCTCTGGTTAGAAAATTAATAATTCTATCATAAAGGGGGACCTAGGAAGGAAGAGAAAGACTTTTTGAATACCTATAGATTAGTCCACATAAAAAAAACAACAACCATTAAATCATAACAACACTCATTCAATAATAACCACATCTAATCAACTAATCAGTTCATTAACTTAGCATGTAATTAAAGCAAGATATACCATAAACATAACAAGAATAGTCCTACTATATCTATGATACATATATGAAGAAGTGTTGACTCATAGAGCTTCTGATTAAGAGTGAAAGAACCCAAGTACATTGTTACATGAATAAAACACTATATCCAGTATTGGAACATGAAGCCACAACTTTCTTCTCCAAAGAATGATCTATCTCCTATGCACTACAAGAGAAGCCAAGGCAAGAATCCAAGAATCCAAGCCTTTAGCTTGAGTTATGAGGAGCTATTTACAACAAATAACAATGAACTTTTATCTTCCTCATGACTCTTTAACTCATATGACTATTCATATTCTATTCATGACATATTACATTCCATATGCAACTATTCACATTCTACATGTGTCCCTTGGACTTCATTACATACCATTTATTACAAAAGACAAATTACATATGTGATGGTGGCTAGGTAAGACAAAACTGATAATGGGGAAAATGCTCATCAAATTGATAAGTCATTGATTTCCTCATGGAGATCATTTGTAATGTAAGTGTGACATGCCTCAAACTCCATTGAGATGGCTTTGACATGAAATAACATGTCCCCTATGTAACACATCTTCACCTCCAGTGCCTCTATCAATATGACCTTGTATTTTGACTGTATATTATTCCATAGCCATGAAATTTTCATATGATCTTTGATTGGTGCAATGGCATATTGTAGAATAATGTCCTTGGTGATCTCCAAGTATTTTTGTTTTGTTTTGTTTTTGTTGTTGTTGTTGTTGTTTTTGTTCTTGTTTTATTTTTTTCTTCATTTGTTCAATGTATTGCCTGATCTCTTGGAAGATGATCTCTCTGCCTCTGATTGCTTCAAGCGTTCCTATTGTGGGCATCCCATGTTTTTGTGTTAGAGCCTCAAAAAAATTGTGTAGTCGATTGCATGTAGCAATAGTACCAATCGACCATTCTCTAAGACACATGTAGTTCTCATGGTGGAGTCTCATATGAACTCTATCTATCTCTACAACAATCCTGTATTTATTTTCCAAATGTTGTATAACATCTGGATACTTGGAAACCCACTCCTAAAGATGGTCAACTACTTTGTTTGCTACTTTCAATAGTTTTACCACTTCCCATGCTTTCTTCTGAATTCCAATGAGAAGAGCCACCACCTGTTGTAAAAGTGTCATCTCGTCATATAGTCGTGCCATGGTGTCCTCCATTGGTTCCATTTTCTCCTGCATGGTTGACTGCGATTCTGTGATGTTGAAACTCTCTGAAGATAATTGTTGATTCTCTGTCGCAAGATGTTCCCCCTGTTGCTTCATTGGAACATGTTCTTTCATCAATCTAGCATTCTCATTCAATAGATATTCAAAGTTGTCCCGAATTTCTGTGGCAAAAGCAACATTTTCTGCCATTATTTCCCTAGGGTTCCTTTTGGTGTTGGAAGTTATCACCTTCTCTATAGAAACTGAGACTGGATTTTGAGGATCATTTGGAAAGTATCTATGCCTCTGATACACAATCCTCTTATTAAGCTGATTAAACATTACACTTTGCACATCCATGACTCTGTCTGCGGGTGGAGGTGTGATTCCTATTTCTCTGAACAGAAGATGGCCACCTTTGAGGGAAGGTTCCTCTGGAGAACAATATTCCTCATCCATGCCCAGTTGGATGGTATCTTCTTCCTCCAACTCTTCCTCTTCTATCTCCTAAGTCAACTATTCTTATTCTAGTCTTTATGCTGCTTCTTCCTCTTGGGACTAGCTTTTTTCTTCCTCTTCTATTCTTCTCCTTTCCTCTTCTTCTTCTTCTTGCTTCTTAAGAAACTCATCCTGTTTCATATTCTCCTCTTCTTATGCTTATCTCCTCTCTTATTCTGCTTGAATAACTCTTGTGTTTAAAGGATCAAATTTCACTTCCTCCTACTCTCAACTATTGAATCATACCTGATCCTCTTCTTATGAGCTACTTTCCTTACTTGAGGGGTTATATGTTCATCGTCCTGGACCTGCATATCTTGAGTTGGTGGATCTTGGGGTGAATTAGTCTCTGCTGTTGGATGTGTCTTTATAATTTCATTATACCAGTTCTCCCCTTTCTCATATTTTGTTATGGACATCGATGAATACCTCGTATTGAAACCGATCCTTTCACAATGTTGCCTACACACTCTTCTAGGGTCATATCCATGAAAGTATTTAGTGGCGAAGTGAAAGTGATCCAACTCTTGTATTTTTGTTGTTGTCACCTTGTGGCTCTTTAACTCATATAATTCGCTCCTTAAATGGAAGGTGGGCCAAGGGGATTTCTTCCTCTTGTGAAGAACTCCTGACAATCCCTTCTCCAATTGATTTTATACTTCTTGCATGAACACTTTATTGGTCACATATTGCGACAAGAGATGAGGGGATACATGAAAACTAAAACATATGATGTATGTACCCTCGAGAGTTGCAAACAAATATGCAATATCCCGTAGTGACTCCTTCACCTGATCGATCATGTAAGGAGGATAAATCTCTAATATCATATGAAAGACAATTGCAAAGAAATGCTCAGCCAAGTTGTCATATGCACCTTTGAAGGTTTATTTTGATAGCACTTTGTAGTGAAAATAAACTGGAAACTTGTCCTGAGGAGTTCTGTTTCAATACAATGTTGGGAAAGCATGTTGTGCGCATATTCTATCCAAAAGGAACAAAAACATGTAGAACTGTAGTGCCTAGTTTGCCTTCAAAGATGATTTTGCTTGCCCCACATGACGTTGTAGTTCAAATGAGAATATATCTCCCCAATTGAATACTTTTCCATGGTTACCACCATATTGAGGATATATATCTAGTTTTCTTGAAACATGTCAGCGTTCTTACGCCCATGCAACCGATAACACATGGATATCAGATACTGATATACATCTATGAGAATATTAGTTGGATATACTGTGGATGGGCAATGTGGAAACTTAGTAAGCTCTCAAAACCATGATTTTATGATGACACTTATGTCGCAGTCAACCCATGTTGTGTAAAATTCAGTGTTTTCATATTTCATGGACGTGAGCATCTTGTAGTATGTCTGCATATATTCTCCATAATAGGTGGTAATATGACCTCCACTTTCACTATGAAGCACAATATGGGAGTCATCCATGTGTGTGATAATCCACTCAATCACTTCTACATAAGGGATGGTTGGGAATTTGCATGCGATCCTATACATTATGGACTTCTTAATATTGATGTATGCTTGCACGTCTTTTGAGTTCTCAGCAAACCTCTTCTACATGAATGTGTCCTTTATACTACCCTATTATCTAGGTGGTTCCAGACATGTTTAGAACTCATCAGTGGCTCAAAATATCTAAAAATTAAAAGTCCTCAAATTGAAGCGAAACTAGGACCAGATTACAGTGCTTGTCATCTTGATTCCAATAACGTGAATGACACTCAAATCCGAGTTCATATGGTCAAGTTATAGCTGGTAAAAGTTTTGGTCAAACTTGGCCAAGTGGAAAGATTAAGGAAGGAACAAATTGGTAGATACCCGACGCAAAAATACAACCACCGGAATCGACGAATTTGTCGAATACTTAAAATGCCCAATGACCCTTATTTTCGGCAAAATGAAAAATAACCAAGTTGCTATAAAAACCAAAAAAATAATAAAAAAGTAAGGGGGTAGGCACGAAGGAGGTTCATGGATGCATCCAAGAAGAGCGTATGTCTTCAGCACAAAGGAGTGCACTCAGGGAGGGTGCACTTGCTCAACATGAAGGAGTGTTCTCAAGGAGGGAACACTTTTTTAGCCCAAAGAAGTGTGCTCAATGCAAGCGCATATCTTCATAAACTTTGATTGTGCTTTTGCCTTAAAGAGTGCTTTTTCTTCTTCTTGTTTTTATGTGATTTTGAGTGAATTTCAAGTGTGTGCATGACGAAAAGGCTAGTTTCTAAGTCAAGACAAGTGATGAGTTCACCTAACCATGGACTAGATAACATAAACACTTCTAAGGGTTAGGTGACAACACTTAGGAGGATGCGACACTAGGAGAAAACACAAAAATAACAAATCAAACAACATGTCAACACTAGGGGGCTTGAAACAACGGTTCATGTCAGCTCCAAAATTGAATTAGGAAATTTTTTTGGAGGGTTGTTGTCACAACGACAACACTTTGTGACACAATGGGAGAACCCCAACTTCTCTAAAATGGTTTCATTTATGCACAAAGTCACAATTCTCTAGGAAGTATTGATTCAATCAGTGAGTTACCTTAGCTCCCTAGTCTTACCCACTTAAATATATCATTTTCCTTGTTCCATTACTCGGCGTAACACAACATAAAACAAGCCACATCATTATATTGTCGATGTAAGTAAGGGTGATATAGTATAGTGAGTTAAAACAACCAGAGTATGAGTTTTACATCTATGGCCTTGCTCCGCTGCCAACAGGCATTGACAGTACCCCAGTGGAGTCATTTCCAGAACACATACGTTTCTTCGTTGCTAGAAAGCCTGGACAGTACCCCAACGAAGTCACTTGCTTCACCTCTTTGCACAAGGA
>APFE030470117.1:33350-55850 GCA_000404065.3 Pinus taeda | reverse complement strand
GGTTGCAAATGGAGGAACCATAAATTTCTCTAGAAAGTGCCATAATATCAAGCTATCCATGAGAGAATATGTATTGAATAGTCTAATGCTTTCCATTCCAATGGGTGGTGCTGACGTTGTACAAGGAGTCCAACGGTTACAATCTTGGGGAAACTAGGAAAGATAATTAGATATAATGGCATGACAAAGATTATAAAGAAAGAACAACATGGCATAATTGCAAAACTATGTTCACTAGAGGTTCAAACAATGAAATCATCTATTTCTCTAGATCTCCAAAAAGTATTGGAAAATCATTCTAAGGTTCAAGCAGTGGAAGATCACATCGAGCATCATCAACGAGTTCTCCAACTCTTAAAGGGTAACCTCACCTTGGCGCAAAATTGAATGAAACAACAGGTAGATCAACATCACAACAAAAGAAGTTTTGATGTAGGTGACTGGGTATTTTTACGGCTACAACCATACAAACAAATGTCCCTCAAGCAAGCTAAGAAGGATAATAAATTATCACCAAAGTACTATGATCCTTATAAGGTGTTGCAAAATATTGGTACTATGTCATATAAATTGGAGCTTCCTACATCTTCCCGAGTGCACCGAGTTCTCCATGTTTCATGCTTAAAGAAGGTTATAGGTGACAAGCTTCCAGTTAAAACAATATTGTCGAAACTTTACGTGGAAGGAAAACCATATTGGAACATGAAGCAATCACAAAAATAAGAACCTGACAACTACAAAACTGATAAATTTCAAAGTATCTCATCAAGTGGAAGAACTCACCAGCCGAAGATTCCACATGGGAGGATGATAATTTTATACAGAAGCAACCATAACTACTCAAGCATTGAGGACAACACTTTTTTGAAGGAGAGGGGCATGTTAGGTCCCTGTACTACTAGTGTAGCCCCTTATTTTTATTAGTGCAACCCCCTTATTGTATTGTTGTGCCCATGTAGTCCCCATATTGTTATTAGTGTGCCCCATAGAAGCCCACTATTGTTGTTGTTGTGCCCTTACAATATTATTGTTATGTAGGCTTTGATTATATTGTGACTCCTTAGACTCCTATATAGAAAAAGGAGGTCTTGTCATTTATATCATCCAAGAATTGTTCATTTGTGTATTGTAAAGGAGGTTTCCCCCTTGAATAGGCTAATTTTAAAGTCGTTGATCTATCTCTTCTTCTATTTTGTGAGCTACTTGCATAACAGGCGAGATATCAAGATTCAAAGATGGTGGATTGATAAGATCAAATGAATCACCATCAGGGGAAAGATGTGAAAGAAAATCAATTCTTCATCAACAAATTGATCTTTTGGTTTAGTGATCGGTCGAGGTTAAAAACACATAACATCAAAAGGAGGGGGACATGGGAAAAAAGGCATATATGTTTCTTCCTAAGGATGTTGAAATTCTTTTTAATCAAGAGGAAATAATGGATCAGATTCAAAATATTTTCTTGACATCCAGACTAAGAAAAGAAACTTCTCATCCAAGAATTGCCTATCCACATCCTCATCCAGAAATTCATAACAAAGATGGAGGAATCTATCAGCAAAATGTTCAAGAGATTCATTCGATTCCATTATAAGATGATCAATTTCATTAAGAACAATTGATATTCATTTTTGTCAAAGACACGATAGAGCTCATTAACCAATTGTTTAAAATATGAAATAACAATAGTGGGTAGAGAATAAAACCATTACTTCACACGACCATCCAATGTAAGGGTAAACAAAAACACGAGGATTTATTCAGAATAGACACCACTTAAAAACAAAATTGAACGAATTCAATTACGTAATCAAGGCATTTACCGTACCGTTACCATCGAATTTAAAATGTGACAAGTTATGTTTAAAGTTTGTGGGGGTTGAAAGAACTAAATCTTCAGAAAACACATCAGGATTATGATCTAGGATGAAGTTATTAAAGGTAAGAGACTCAAATATACTTCACACGCTCAATCAGGGTTAGAGTCGAAGCTGAAGAGGAAGACAATCTAGTATGTTTCTTTGCATTTTGGCCAATCAGAATGCCCATGTAAGCCCAGGATTATACAAACTAAATGCGTTTCATTACGGCTAAGACAAATTAAGCAACATTAGGGCATTTACAGAGGAATTCGGCAAAGGATAAACAGAGCAAGCCAACAGTAATCATCCCCTCCTGAATCTAGTTATTTTCTTGTTATTTCATGTTCTTTGAGGTGTCTTTTACCCTCTGTAAAATTCTGTAATAGTTTTTACTTCATATAGTTAGAAAAGCTGTTAAATAGTTTGGGCAGTTTCAGAAATCAACAATTGTTCCACAATGTATAAAAATAGGAAAATTTACTAAGAAAGGGTTGGAATTTTGGAGAACCCTGAGACTAGGCCACTGTGTTCCTGATATCATCATTGATTAATGAAATAATCAAAAGTTTCCAGGAGTTCCTGGGTATACTTTTGTAACCTTCTCTGTTATGTGTGATGTTATGTTTTCTTCTTCAAGTATAGTAATTAAGCTCCTGGTCTTTATTTGCTTATGTAGATAAAGTTAAAATTCCTTAAAAGAGTGCTCCTATACTTGAAGTTCCCACCTACTTTTCTAAGTTATGGATAATAGTTTCTGCGAAAGACCAACATATTATCTTTAACTTCTCCCAAAGTCATGGATGGTAGTTTTTGTGTTCAGCAACATATTGTCTATGATTCAATTCTCATTTCCATAATTCTTCTAAGTGATGAATAATAGTTTCTATGAAAGATCAGCATACTATCTTTAAATTTTCCTTCAAGCTTCCTTCATGCATCATTTATATCTAGCAACAAATGGCATTCTGAGATGTTCTGGTCACACATGTACTAAGGGTTAAAGACCAAGTTTCCAGGTCCTTCATTTAAAGACGCAACATATATCTAAGTGACAAATAAGTGACAATAAATAATATTTATTAATGTCTTAAGCACAATTTCCCTACAACCAAGAAATTAGTTTCTTAGGGAACAACATTACTCATGATTTTATTCATTGTAAGATAGAAAAGGAATTGAATTTCTTCCTATATCTAGCACCAGAGTGTCAAGTGATGGTTGCAAATGGAGGAACCATAAATTTCTCTAGAAAGTGCCATAATATCAAGCTATCCATGAGAGAATATGTATTGAATAATCTAATGCTTTCCATTCCAATGGGTGGTGCTGATGTTGTACTAGGAGTCCAATGGTTACAATCTTGGGGAAACCAGGAAAGATAATTAGATATAATGGCATGACAAAGATTATAAAGAAAGAACAACATGGCATAATTTCAAAACTATGTTCACTAGAGGTTCAACAACGAAATCATCTATTTCTCTAGATCTCCAAAAAGTCTTGGAAAATCATTCTAAGGTTCAAGCTGTGGAAGATCACATCGAGCATCATCAACAAGTCCTCCAACTCTTAAAGGGTAACCTCACCTTGGCGCAAAATTGAATGAAACAATAGGTAGATCAAAATCACAACAAAATAAGTTTTGATGTAGGTGACTGGGTATTTTTACGGCTACAACCATACAAACAAATGTCCCTCAAGCAAGCTAAGAAGGATAATAAATTATCACCAAAGTACTATGGTCCTTACAAGGTGTTGCAAAATATTGGTACTATGTCATATAAATTGGAGCTTCCTACATCTTCCCGAGTGCACCAAGTTCTCCATGTTTCATGCTTAAAGAAGGTTATAGGTGACAAGCTTCCAGTTAAAACAATATTGTCGAAACTTTACGTGGAAGGAAAAACCATATTGGAACATGAAGCAATCACGGAAATAAGAACCTGACAACTACAAAACTGATCAATTTCAAAGTATCTCATCAAGTGGAAGAACTCACTAGCCGAAGATTCCACATGGGAGGATGATAATTTTATACAGAAGCATCCATAACTACTCAAGCATTGAGGACAACACTTTTTTGAAAGAGAGGGGCATGTTAGGTCCCTATACTACTAGTGTAGCCCCTTATTTTTATTAGTACAGCCCCCTTATTGTATTGTTGTGCCCATGTAGTCCCCATATTGTTATTAGTGTGCCCCATAGAAGCCCACTATTGTTGTTATGTAGGCTTTGATTATATTGTGACTCCTTAGACTCCTATATAGAAAAAGGAGGTCTTGTCATTTATATCATCCAAGAATTTTTCATTTGTGTATTGTAAAGGAGGTTTCCCCCTTGAATAGGCTAATTTTAAAGTCGTTGATCTATCTCTTCTTCTATTTTGTGAGCTACTTGCATAATAGGCGAGATATCAAGATTCAAAGATGGTGGATTGATAAGATCAAATGAATCACCATCAGGGGAAAGATGTGAAAGAAAAATCAATTCTTCATCAACAAATTGATATTTTGGTTTAGTGATTGGTCGAGGTTCAAAACACATAACATCAAAAGGAGGGGGACATGGGACAAAAGGCATATATGTTTCTTCCTCAGGATGTTGAAATTCTTTTTTATCAAGAGGAAATAATGGATCAGATTCAAAATATTTTCTTGACATCCAGACTAAGAAAAAAAACTTCTCATCCAAGAATTGCATATTCACATCCTCATCCAGCAATTCATAACAAAGATGGAGGAATCTATCAGCAAAATGTTCAAGAGATTCATTCGATTCCATTATAATATGATCAATTTCATTAAGAAGATATTCATTTTTGTCAAAGACACGATAGAGCTCATTAACCAATTGTTTAAAATATGAAATAACAATAGTGGGTAGAGAATAACACCATTACTTCACATGACCATCCAATGTAAGGGTAAACAACATCACGAGGATTTCTTTAGAATAGACACCACTTAAAAAAAAAATTGAACGAATTTAATTACGTAATCAAGGCATTTACCGTACCGTTACCGTCGAATTTAAAATGTGACAAGTTATGTTTAAAGTTTGTGGGGGTTAAAAGATCTAAATCTTCAGAAAACACATCGGGATTATGATCTAAGATGAAGTTATTAAAGGTAAGAGACTCAAATATACTTCACAGGCTCAACTTGTCATCTAGCCCTCCTCCTAGTGCTAAAAATGTTGACGGTGTTGGACGTTGAAAAAATTATAAGGGTATCTCCCCGATGTGAAGTCCCAATTAGACCTCACACCATTTGGTGTAGGATTCCCATCCTTTCATATAGTCTAGCCACTGTTGGAAAGGTTTCAAAGGTATTCCTTGGTTATGATGTAAACACGAGAACACAACACCTCTTTAGGGAAACAAGTATGTAAGATTTGTGATACAATCAATGTAAGGTGAACAAGGGAACATCCACGATAGGTAAAGGAAAACTAGCCTCCGATTAGAAAAATAATAGTACTATCATAAAGGGGGACCTGAGAAGGAAGATAAATTCTTGTTGAATACCTGCAGATTAGTCCACATAATAAACGACAATCATTAAACCATAATAACAGTCATTCAATACTAACCATATCTAAGCAAATAATTAGTTCATTAACTTAGTATGTAATTAAAGAAACATATACCATAAACATAACAAGAATAGACCTACTATATATACGATAGATGTATGAAGAAATGCTGACTCAAATATCTCCTGATTAAGAGTGAAAGAACCCAAGTACATTGTTACATGAATGAAACACTATGTCGAGTAGTGGAACATGAAGCCACAACTTCCTTCTCGAAAGAATGATCTATCTCCTATTCACTACAATAGAAGCCAAGGCAAGACTCTAAGCCCTTAGCTAGAGTTATGAGGAGCTATTTATAACAAATAACAATGACCTTTGATCTCTCTCATGACTATTCATATTCTATTCATGACATATTACATTCCATATGTGACTATTCACATTCCACACATGTCCCTTGGACTTCATTATTTATTACAAAAGACAAATTACATATGAGATGGTGGCTACATAAGACAAATTGATAATGGGAAAAATGCTCATCAAATTGATAAGTCACTGGCTTCCTCATGGAGCTCATTTTTAATGTAAGTGTGTCATTCCTTGAACTCTATTGAGATGGGTTTGACATGAAATAACAAGTCTCTTATGTAACACATCTTCACCTCTAGTGCCTCCATCAATATGGCATTGAATTTTGACTATACATTATTCCATAGCAATGAAAGTTTCATATGAGATTTGATTGGTGAAATGGAATACTGTAGAATAATGTCCTTGGTGACTTCCAAGCCTTCCTGTTTTGTTGCTTTCTTGATTTTTTCAATGTATTTCTTGATCTCCTAGAAGATTATCTCTTTGACTCTGATTTATTCAAGCATTCCTATTACGGGCATCCCAAGTTTCTGTGTTAGAGACTCAAAACCGTTGTACGGTTGATTGTAGGCAACAATAGTACTAATTGACCATTCTCCAAGATGCATGTAGTTCTCATGGTGGAGTCTCAGCTGAAGTCTATCTATCTTTGCGACAATGTTGTATTTCTTTTCCAAATGTTGCAGAGCATCTGGATACCTGGAAACCCACTCCTAAAGATGGTCAACTGCTTTGTTTTCTACTTTAAGGAGTTATACCACTTCCTGTGCTTTCTTCTGAATGCCAATGAGAAGAGCTACCACCTATTGTAAAAGTATCATCTTGTCATATAGCCATGTCATGGTGTTCTCCATTGGCCCCATTTACTACTGCATGGTTGATTGTAATTATGTGGTGTTGAAACTCTCTAAAGATAACCGTTGATTCTCTGCCATAATATGTTCCATATGTTTCTTCATTGCAACACGTTCTTTCCTCAATTTAACATTCTCATTCAATAGATATTCAATGTTATCTTGCGTTATTGTGGCAAAAGAAAAAAATTCTGCCATGATTTCCCTAGGGTTCCTTTTGGTGTTGGCAGTTCTCACCTTCTTTGTAGAAATTGAGACTGGATTCTGAGGATCTTTCAGAAAGTATCTATGCCTATGCTACACGATCCTCTTCTTAAGCCGATCAAACATTGCACTGCACACATCCATGACTCTGTCTACAGGTGGAGGTGTGATTCCCATTTCTTTGAATGAATGATGACCACCTGTGAGGGGAGGTTCCTCTGGAGAACCTTGTTCATCATCGATGGGTTGGATGGTATCTTCTTCCTCCAACTCTTCCTCTTCTATCTCCTAAGTATACTATTCTTCTCCAAGTCTCTGTGTTGCTTCTTCCTCTTGGGGCTACCTTTGTTATTCCTCTTCTATTCTTCTCCTTTCCTCATCTTCTTCTTGTTTCTTCTCAAGCAACTCATCCTACTCCCTATTCTCCTCTTCTTCTTCTTCTCTCCTCTCCTATTCTGCTAGAATAAGTCTTGTGTTTAAAGGATCTGTTGATGGTGTTGGACCCACCAACAAAGGGGATCTCCCCAATGTGAAGTCCCAACTAGACCTCACGTTGCTTGGTGTATGAGTCCCATCCGGTATGAAGGCCTCATTGCCATATACCTAGAACTTTTCTTTAGCTCTAGCTATCAGCACATCAGAGTGTTATGCTGGTATCTTCAAACAACAAGGTATGTGTGCCTGGTGAGTGTGTAATGCAACTATGTCAAGGTTCTCTTACTACAAAGGGGGAGAGTAAAGTGAGCCTCTAAATAAGAGGTAGTAGTGCCACCGAGGAAGAGACACATGCAAACCAAAAAGGGTATTTACAACATCCAGTGAAATAGTCCACAACAGACACGACAATCATTAAAACCGAGGTGAAGGGGACAACACATACACCACCCAATGGAGTAGTTTACATAGATGTGACAACCATTATAACCAGAAAACAAAGATGGTTTGTCGAGTATACCGTGGAGTAGTATGCAAGGATGTGATAGTGGTGATAGCCAATACACAAAGGTGGCCTGTCTAGTATCCCGCAAAGTAGTCCATAGGGATGAGACAATGGTGATAAGCAATGCATCAGATATTCAAAAATGTATGTACTAAAACAACCAAAGTATTTCATCTATCTTAGTATAGGTTAAGCATACATGCATTATTTTTTTTTTAAAGAATAGTCTTACAAACATCTACAAAACATGTGCGAAAACTTGTTGGCATTAATAGGATTTTGAATTAAGAAAATGTCCCAAGACACATATGTACACCATACATCACTAGTCCCAGTAGTGGGACATTGGAGCCACTCCTCACTCCTCAAAAAGCAAACTACAAAATCTCAAGGCTATGTGGGAGGAGCCAAGGTGAAAAATCCTTTGCTCATACAATGAGGGGATATATATATATAACCAAGGGTGATGCTTGGCCCTTGTGACTATTGGACTTCCCTCATGACTGTTTAACTTCCAATGACTTTTCAATTGAAATGACTCTTCAATATCTTGTGTGTGTCCATTGGACCTCACTTTACATTACATTGAGTTAAAATGGATATGGCCCATAGTGGTGATGTGGCCAAGATAGATCATGACACAACTTGACATGACACTGTTGACATGTAATGGCTGACTGTGGTGTCCATGTCAAGCTGTTGCGCTGCTGAGTGATGGATTTACTCTTGGTGTGCTTTATCTTCTCCTCCACATGGCATAATGTTGCTCGACCTTTGATGGTCTTGGTATTACATGATGGTTCAATGCATATGTTCCTTTTGCTTGTTGCTTGATGTGCTTGGTATGTACGTCCAACTGCATGCAAGTCTTCTAGCATGTGTTCTCCTTCTTCATCCCATTTGTCATAACGCCATGATCTATTAGTGTACCTATTCTTGTAATTCACTCATGACGAGACAACATAAAATCCCAAACCTTCTAGTCTAGCATGATGCATTGTTTTCATCTTCAGGTGACAGGGAGGGATGACAAGTCACTGAGACAATGCAGAGCATAACTCAGGCTGGCATGAGGAACTTCGGGCATAGTGTTCACTGTCCAGGAAAACTGCGTAGTGGTCACTAGGAGGCAGAATTACGTAGTGAGCACCACCAGTGATAGCTGCAAGGTGGGACCCTGCTGGGTAGTTCTACACAATTTCTTAAGGGAAGACAAGACATGGATGCATAGGACTAGCTACGCAGTTTTCAAGAGAAAGGAATGATTGGGCTGTGAGGCACCTAATGGGAAGTTATACACAATTTTTGAGAGTAGTGCAGGACAAGCATCAAAAGGTCAGTTGGGCATGTCTGTGCAGTTTTCGAGAACAGTGTAGGACAGGCAGCAGAGGGCCAGCTGGGCATGACTGCACAGTGTTGGAGAACAATGCAGAATAAACAACAGAGGGCTAGCTGGGTAGTTCTACGTAGTTTTCCAGAGTAAGGCATGACTGGGCTACAAGGGACCTGTTGGGCAGTTTTGCACAATTTCTAAGAGTAGTGCAGGATAGGAAATAGAGGGTTAGCTAGGCATGTCTATATAGTTTTGGAGAACAATGCAGAGCAAGGCAGCAGAGGGATTAGTTGGGCATGTCTATGCAGTTTCTGAAGGTAGTATAAAGCAGGTAGCAAGGGACCAACTGGGCATGTTTACACAACTTTGGAGAACAGTGCAGACCTAGGTCTCAGAGTAGTGTAGGCTTCTGATAGACAAGAAGGGTGCTTGATGAATGTGCTTGAGAAATGCACAATTCAATTTTTTCATGGAGGCAATTTTCTACGTAGTTCTCGAAGGCAACAAGCTGCTCACCTCCGAGATTGCATAGTACAACTGACTTGGAGGACAACCTCAAGCACTGCGTAGTTTTTTGCATCAGAGCAGTGCCACTGAGGGTTGAGACTATGTAGCATATCTCAGTCAGGGTCCGATGGAAGAGGGTCGTTCGGTCAGACATATTTTCAGGAAAATGACTAAGTGTTGAAAGCAAGTGAACTTGTGTCAACTTGACATTGTGATCAACCATTTAACATACTTCGACGACAGGACAACAGAGACCACAATACAACGAGATAAAACATGCCCTTGGTGAGACTGTCTTAGAGCTGAGAGCAATAAGCACGACACTTGAGATAGACCTTTAGACGACTGTGACGACACTTGCGTGACAATGCTTACAACTTTGCATGTGAGTACGACGGGTGTTTACATAACGAAGACAATAGAAACACACAAAGACAAACCTTCAAACTCACTAGAACAATATCGCAAGCATGAAAAAGCAATCAATATGCCAAAAGACGACCACTAGTCAAACAAGAAAAATGGTGAAAAGGCTGCACAAGAGCTCATGGGGTGAGCTCAAGTGTTTGCAACCATCAAAGGAAAAACCAAGGAAGGCTCCACAATTTGGATGCAGGCCAAAATTTTGGAGGGTGTTCTAGCCGCTACAACACTTGGCGACACACTGGTTGAATACCATCTTCTCTGTTTTGGTTCGTTTACAATGCAAGGCCTTGGCCTTTTGAGGAGTATTGATTCATTGTACAGACAAATTCAGCTTCCCCACTTACCCTATGGACAAACACGGTTCACCTTGTACATACTCAGTTGAATACAACACAAAATTTAGCCAGATCATAGTGTTTCAAATTGGGAAGGTTAATTTGGCTCACAGGCTTAAGATTTTTAGAGTATATTTTTTCATATCTCGTGTTGCTCTACTGCCAACAGGCCTAAACAGTACCCCGATGGAGTCACACAGGAGCACAAGCATTGCTCCACTGCCAACAAGCCTGGACAATACCCCGGTGGAGTTGCCTGCTTCACCTCTCTACATAGGGAGCCTTTTTTTTCTTTTTCCTTTGTTATTTTTTTGAAATAGAACTGTGCATATGCACTTATTTATTTTTGGGGCGGAAGAGGGATCTCGACTTATTGAGAGTAGGAGAGGTTGTTCCTTGAGAGAAACATATAAATACCTCTGATTCAGGTTTTCTCGTTTACAATTTTCCCTTCTCCGTTTCTACTAGTTAGATAATCTTTAACACACTAGAGCAAAAAAATGAGTATAGGCATGAGGTTTCCCAAACTGGACACGGGTTCATGGTTTGACCAAAACTTTCCTTACAAATGGATCATATTTTCCGTCAAGACTTCATTGGCTAGAAGTTATAACCAAGCACAAAGAAGACAGTCATAGGATTGGCCAAGCACTGTAGTGTCACAAGACTCTTTGAACTTTAGCCACATACCCATTCAGAAACTAGAACACAGTGCAGGCACAACACTTATTCACGTAGTGCAAACAAACGAAAAACTCAACATGAAAGGAAAAACAAGACGAGAGGAAAGGCGTACACAAAAAAGAAACAAAACCAGAAGACAAGAAAGCCAAATGACTAAAGCAACATGGTGTAAAATAAGAAAACCATGATGGACTACGAGTGCAAGGAAGGGAAATCTGAGATGAAACTAATCCTACTCCTATCCTAATAGCTAAATGGTCGGGGTTACGTGAAATAAAATTTAGAGGAAGCCACCGTAGTCTCTCCCGACCTACGTCCACAAAGATACAAGCGATTAAAATAGATAAAAATTAGTGTGCAACAGAAAATACAGAAACTTGAACAAGCTACACATGGAAAGGAAGGTCTTTCCTGTGGGCAGAAAGATGCATCACAACCACCCAATACACGTGCTTACCTCTTTGATGGATACCATTTCTAAACAAACCTCTAGTGGGTCGTCATTTGCACCAAGCTTCTTAACAAGCGTGAGGAAGGATTGAAGCTTGTTTCCTGCAACATGGCTTGCCATGGAAGCTTGTTCCATCCATTCAACGATTGAATCATAAAATTCATGATGGTTGTTTGGAAAGCCTCATGATATTTGAAAAGACAGATTTCTGATTTGAGAGATGGGATCACGATGGGATTCTGGTAAGGAAATATAGATCCGATAATTCTCAAGAGTCATGCCAAAACAGTGAGGATTTGCCATAACCATCATCGAAGTCTGAAGTGCCTCACCTACTTGACAAAAATCTGAAGAGAAAGATGGTAAACAATGAAGATCAGAGAGCATGAATCCACTATCGTCGGATATGTTGAAGGGAAAATGATAAGCCGAATGACAATCACCCAAGAAAAAGTAATGATCAGATGAACTAATTGAGACATCATATTCCCAGTTTGCAATGAACAAAGAAAAATCCATGTGAACAATCTTGCAAACGCTCTAAATAATGGAACCAAGTTCGCTGTGAGCTAGATATGGCAGATGGTTTTGCAGTGCAAGGTTCGCAAGAAGATGAGGGGTTGATCATGAAGAGGGAAATTTGATAAGTATGATTACGGGAAAAGAGAGTCTTTGATATGATCAACTTCACAATCCCATGATTTCATGATTGATGAACATTCCCAACCCGGGTTTGACGTGAGAGATCTGCATGAAGAAGGATGTGTTCTGACAGATTCATGAATTTGGTCATAAGTGAAATTTTGAAAAATTGAGAGATCACATCTGGAATACCAATTTTTTTTACACGTGAATTCATATCAAGTGCAACCATGCAGATAGATGAATTGTGCGTGAGAAACCATATTTGATTTGGTTCTGGGGGCTTACCAAAGTTGCAAGGTCTTAACATAACCATCAATGGATGTTGAAGTGCCTCAACTCCCTGACACATCCATGAACTTTCCAGAATTACAGAATCACATTTTGAAGCATGAACCATATCATGTATGGCTTGAGGGTTGTTGTTGTTGTTGATTTCAAAACTGATCTCACGATGGAAGCAATCTTTGTCACATGTTGCACTAGATTTTTCAGTTTCAACAAGCTGACTTGAAGAGTTGTCTTCATGCAAGAGAAGAGATGACAGGGAATGGGAAGTACGCTCTATGATTAGACTGTTTTCATCATGGACAACCTCACTTCCTTGTGTCAATTGAGGAGATATATGATCGGATGAAGATTCAAGAGAACATGGAGTATCTCTGATGCATGTGGATGCGTTGTGAATGGTAGGACACACGGGAAATTGAGGTGAAGAGGAAGTTCTGATATGAATGTCTTCTTTGACCAGAGCACATTACATATTTGAGTTAGAGTCTTCGTGAGAGAACGGAAGATCGCATGATGTGCTTGGGCGTTCCTCACAACATATGTAAGTATGGGAGTGGTGACAACCCAAGACTGGGGGTTGATCAAAATAATTAATTTTACAGGATGTTCCACCGAGATTAGCAGATTAAGAATTGTTCAAGAATGGAAGCTCATTGTTTTGATGTGAAATTTTTTGAATTAGAGAGGGAAGATTGATGGAATCCTAGCCTTTTTTCTCCTCTGCCTATGTAATGTGACTACCTTGAGCCTGATCGCAATTTGAGGCAGCAACTTGAGAATCAAGAGAATGCAGAAAACTGACTGGTGGAATAGATTGATCAAGCGAGTCATGGTACAAGGAGTCATGGCTTGTAGATGATAGAGGATGGCAAAGATGTAGATCAAATTCGAGACTTGAGTTATGAACGATGACGTCCTCTTGCATAATGGAGGAATGAATCTTCACTATAGGCTTCCTGAACCATTCTGGAACTTCCTCCATAGAAGCGAGAGACAAATGAGAATATAGGCTGGGGACATGCTATGCAGATTTCTCAGATTTGCAATCACTGCAAGGGGGAACCCACATCTAGACCAGAAAAGGAGGAGGACAAGGACAAACGGTCCTCCTCTGCAATCTGAGGTGCCTCATGGTTCGCAAGAGTTGGGGAGGAAGGGAAATTAGGAGGTTCACTGTATTGAGAACTATGAACCAAACGTTTAAACTCTTCTCTCAAGAAGTCAAAGTTCACAAGTTGTTCAGGAATTTCGTAATAGATGTGAAGGAAGCAATCAACAAAGTCCTCAACTAATCCTTTATGCTCCATACTTAAACGATATATTTTTTCACAAAAATCCCGGTGGCTATACTCATCGAACATTTTAATCATCATTTCGACAAGTTGACCAAATGAATTGATAGAGGCAAAGGGTAATGTGTAACACCAACGTTGAGCACAACCTTTGAATGTTAGAGTGAGTAATACAGTCTAGACATCTTCATACTCTCTCTTGTGGTGTGGGGAAAAGTTGATGACTTGGCGCACATGCACACAAAAAGATGGTTCACCCTCACCATTGAACTTTAACTTGGATAGGTCATGGATAACTTCCGCGGGGATGGTACATTAAAACTTTATAGAAAGACATCTCAGGATTATGATGTCAGGAAGAGCCATTTTTAAATAAGAGATTCAAACTAGACTCTACGGGCAGAACCTGTTGTATGGCCCTCCTTCTAGCGCCATTTGTTTGACGGTGCTGAACCCGCCAACAAAGGGGATCTCCCCGATGTCAAGTCCCAACTAGACCTCACACCATTTGGTGTATGAGTCCCATCTGGTATGAAGGCCTGGTTGCCATATACTTAGAGATCTTCCTTGGCTCTAGCTGTCAGCACATGAGAGTGTTACGCTGGCATCTTCAAACAATAACGCATGTGTGCCTAGTGAGTGTGTAACTGTGTCAAGGTTCTCTTACTACAAAGGGGACAATAAAGTGAGCCTCTAAATGAGAGGTAGTAGTACCACCTAGGAAGAGACACACGTGAACCAGAAAGGGTATGTCCAACATACAGTAGAATAGTCCACAATGGACGTGACAATCATTAAAACCAAGGTGAAGGGGACAACACATACACCACCCAAAGAAGTAGTCCACATGGATGTGACAGTCGTTATAACCAAAAAACAAAGGCGATCTATCAAGTATTCCACAGAGTAGTCCACAAGGATGTGAAAATGGTGACAATCAATACACAAAGGTGGTGTGTCTAGTATCTCACAGATTAGTCCACAAGGATGAGACAATGGTGATAAGAAATACAACACATCTTCAACAATGTAAGTACTAACACAACCAAAGTAGTTCAACTATCTTAGTACAGGTTAGGAAGACATGCATTACAAATGTTTAAAGAGTAGTCTTACAAACATCTAAAAAACACGCATGAAAATGTGTTGGCCTTAATAGGCTTCTGAATTAAGAAAAATCCCCAAGACACATATGTAAACTATACATCACTAGTCCCAGTAGTGGGACATTGGAGCCACTCCTCACTCCTCAAATAATAGACTACAGAATCTCAAGGCTATGTGGGAGGAGCCAAGGTGAAATGTCCTTTGCTCATACAATGAGGGGATATATATAACGGAGGGTGATGCTTGTCCCTTGTGACTATTGGAATTCCCTCATGACCGTTTAACCTCCAATGAATTTTCAATTGACATGAATCTTCAACTTCTTGTGTGCATCCATTGGACTTCACTTTACATTACATTGAGCTACAACAGATATGGCCCATAGTGGTGATGTGGCCAAGGCAGCTCATGACACAACTTGACATGACACTGCTGACATGTACTAGCTGACGTGGTGTCTGTGTCAAGTTGTTGTACTACTAAGTGATGGATGTACTCTTGGTGTGCTTTGTCTTCTCCTCCTCATGGCATAGTTCTACTGGGCCTTCGATGGTCTTGGTCTTGCATGATGGTTAAATGCATATGTTCCTTTCACTTGTTGCTTGATGTGCTTGGTAAGTCCATCCAGCTGCAAGCAAGTCTTCTAGCATGTGCGCTTCTTCATCTTGTTCATCATCTCACCATGATCTATCAATATACTGGTTCTTGCAATTCACTCATGATAGGACGACATCAAATCCAAAACCTCCTATTCTAGCGATGCATTGTTTTCGTGTTCGGGTAACAGGGAGGGAGGAAAATTCACTGAGAAAACGTAGAGCACAACTCTGTTTGGGATGAGGAGCTCGGGCAAAATATTCACCATCTAGGAAAACTGCGTAATGATCACCAGGAGTCAGAATTACGTAGTGAACACCACTAGTGGCATCTGCAAGGTGGGACCTTGCTGGGAAATTCTACACAGTTTCTAGAGGGAAGACATGGCATGGCTGCAGAGGACCAGATGGGCAGTTCTACACAATTTTCAAGAGCAAGGCATGACTGGGTTGCAAGGGACCTGCTGGGTAGTTCAGCGCAATTTATGAGAGAAGTGCATGACAGGAAGTAGAGGGTCAGCTGGGCATGTCTATACAATTTTGGAGAATAATGCAGGATAGGCAGTAGAGGGCTAGCTGGGCATGACTGCGCAGTTTTGAAGAACAGTGCAAGACAAGAAGCAGAATCCCAGCTGGGCATTTCGACACAGTTTTCCAGAGCAAGGCATGAATGGGTTGCAAGGGACCTGCTTGTGAGTTCTACACAATTTCTTAAAGTAGTGCAGGACAGGCAGTAGAGGGTTAGGTGGGCATGTCTGCACAATTTTGGAGAACAATGTAGAGCAAGGTAGTAGAGGACCTACTAGACATGATTGCGCAATTTTGGAGAACAGTGCAAGACATGTAGCAGAGGGATCAATTGGGTATGTCTGCGTAGTTTTTGAAGGTAGTGCAAGGCAAGGTAACAAGGGACTAGATGGGCATATCTACGTAGTTTTGGAGAATAGTACAGACCTAGGTATTAGAGCAGTGTAGGCTTCCAACAGACAAGAAGGGGGCTTGATGACTGTGCTTGAGAAATTCACAATTTAGTTTGATCATGGCGGCAGTTTTTTGCTCAGTTTTGGGAGGTAGACAAGTTGGTCACCTCCGAGATTGTGTAGTTCAACTGACTTGGAGGAAAACCCCAAGCACAGTGTAGTTCCGAGAAGTAGAGAAGAGTCACTTAGGGCTGAGACTGCATAGTGCAGTTTAGTTGGGGTCCAAGGGAAGAGGGTTGTTCAGTCCGAAAGATTTTTAGGAAAATGGCTAAGTGTTGAAAGCAAGTGAACTTGTGTCGACTTGACATTGTGATCACACACTTAGCATACTTTGAGGAAGGGACTACATAGAACACCAGTACAACAAGACAAAACATGCCTTCGGTGAGACTATCTTAGAGCTGAGAGTGACAAGCGCGACACTTGAGATAGATCTTCAGATGACCTTGACGACATTTGCGCAACAATTCTTACAACTTTGTGTGTGAGTACAACAAGTGTTCACATAATGAAGACAATCCAAACACATAAAGACAAACCTTCAAACTCTCCAGAACAAGATTTCAAGCATGAAAAAGCAATAAATATGCCAAAAGTGGACCGTTGGTCAAACAAGAAAAAGGGCGAAAAGACTTCACAGGAGCTCATGGGGTGAGCTTGAGGGTTTGCAACCATCAAAGGAAAAACCAAGGAAGGCTCCAAAATTTGGATGCAGGCCAAAATTTCTGAGGGTGTTGCAGTCGCTACAACAAGATCAAATTTTATTTCCTGCTACTCTCAACTATTGAATCATACCTAATCCTCTTCTTAGGAGCTACTTTCCTTACTTGAGGGGTTATCTGTTCCTCCTCCTAGACATGCATATCTTGAGCTGGTGGATCTTTGGGTGAATTGGTCTCCGATGTTGGATGTGTCTTTTTAATTTCATTATACCAGTTCTTCACTTTATCATCTTTTGTTGTGGAAATTGATGAATACCCTGTATTGAAACCATTCATTTCACAATGTTTCCTACACACTCTCCTAGGGTCATATCCATGAAAGTATTTAGTGGGGAAGTGCAAGCGATCCAATTCTTGTATTTATGTTGTTTTCACCTTGTGGCTCTTTAAATCATATAATTTTATCCTCAAAGGGAAGGTGGGCCAAGGGGCTTTCTTCCTCCTATGAATAACCCCTGACAATCCCTTGTCCAATTGATTTTCTACTTCCTGCATGACCACCTTATTGGTCACATATCGTGGCAAGAGATGAAGGGATACATGACAACAAAAACATCTGATGTATGTACCCTCGGGAGCTACAAACCAATCTGCAATATCCCGTAGTGACTTCTTCACCTGATCAACCATGCAAGGAGGATCGATCTCGAATATCATCTGAAAGATAGCTGCAATGAAATTCTCAAACAAATTTTCATATGCACCTTTGAAGATTTATTTTGATAACACTTTATAGTGACAATAAACTAGAAACTTGTCCTCAGGTGATTTGGAATTTGTCCAGGACAAAGAATTAAAGGTATTACAAACTCATGTGCATGGATGTGCCTATGTTATTTTATGCAACGGATCGATAAGATTGCGAAATACATAGACACTGAAGCAGTTAGAGAAAACACAATAGGAAAACATGTAAACACAACAAGATTAATAAGGAGTTCACCCAATGCTCCTGGGCTACATCTCCTAGTCCAACCTTCAATGGTGGCCTCTCTATTATGTTTTCAAAGCAAAGTTTTTACAACAGTGAGCTCAATTCAAGTCTCACTCAACAGATATGAATCAGTAGGACTGGAGTACACAGACTCTCCTTACTGAAACTTGACCTCTACTGGTCACAGTAGTTGAGCCCAATCTGAGACTCATACATGATAGGCATATACAAAGGAGTTAGCTTGAACCTCTCAAGCCTTCTCTGGAGTTCACAGACTCTTTGACTCTCTCTAGATCTGTCTCAATGCTGCCTTTGCTCTGCAAGTTAGCTCGACTTATTTTCTCTGTTCTCTTCTCTTAGCTTTCTTACTCGCTTTTCTCACTGCTTGCTTTGTCTCTGTTAGTTTGTGGCTTTAAAACCAATCTGCTTTCTGACTATTCATTTCCGCTTCCCGACATTCTAGTTCTTCTGCTTTTGTTCATTTGAATTCCCCTGTTCTGTGTCACCATCACTGTGTAACGCTTCACAGTGTGGCCACCTGTTTCACAACGAACTAAGTGTCAGTTCTCTTGGAAATGTTTGAATGGTCATTATTTCTGTTTCACTCCTAGATTTCCCGCGAACATGATTCCCCTGCTAACTCATTGTTCATGTCGAACTTCAAACTTTATATAACTCAACCTATTTACCCCGCTGAATCCGATCATCCATCGGATTGCATGTCCGCCGTCGATTTGGAGCCTCCAGATCCTACGGTCTTTGTCCATATCAGGCGGGTAAGTTGCATGATGTTACCGATTCGATGTGAGTGGTTTTCTCTCTCTTGTGCCGGACGCGTGGCACCCAGTGTGGCTGGGACTCAATTGAAACCGCTTATTGTTCGAAGCCTTTCTGATATCCTGCTGGTTTTCATGTGGGACCCGCCTCTGACGGAATCGGCGAATTCTGTATGGTTTTTGAATTTTCTGTTCTAGTCGCTTGGGGCTTTTCCTTCTTTGAGGGATTTGCCCGGCAATATGCGATTAGTGACTTGTCGCTAATCACATATCAAAAACCTCCTCTGTTTCTCCAAAAGACCTCCCATTTTGCTGTTTCATGGCAACGCGCGTTACCATGGGCCAACGGTCTGTGCGCTTGACCGAGGGTCCTCGTTGCTCACAAATTACAACTATTTCGAGGGTATTCCTGATAAGCTTGACCTTTGTAAGTCTTTGGAGCTTTGACATGAATTTTCTAGAGTTATGAAAACTTAGAGAGTGTTTTAGGATCCGATTTAGATCATCATGAGTTCAGTTTCAATACAATGCTAGGAAAGCATGTTGTGTGCACATTCTGTCTAAAAGGAACACAAACATATAGAATTGTAGTGTTTGGTTTTCCTTCAAAGATTCTTTTGCTTACCGCACATGATGTTGTAGTTGAAATGACAATATATCTCCCCAATTGAAGACTTTTTGATGGGTTACCACCATATTGAGCATATATATCCAGTTTTCTTGAAACACCTCAGAGTTCTTACGCCCATGCAAATGACAACACATGGATATCAGATACTGATATATATCTCTGAGAATGTTAGTCAGATAGATTGTAGATGGACAATGGTGAAACCTAGTAGTCTCTCAACACCATGATTTTATGATGTCACTTATGTGGAGGTCGACCCATCTTGTGTAAAAGTCAGTGTTTTCATATTTTGTGGGCCTGAGCGTATTGTAGTATGTCTACGTATGTTTTGAGTAATAGGTGGTGATCTGACCTCGACTCTCACTATGAAGCACAAGATGAGATTCATCCATGTGTGCGATAATCCACTCAATCACTTCTGCACAAGGGACGACTGGGAATTTGCATGCAACCCTATGCATTATGGACTTCTTAATATTAATGTATTCTTGCACGTCTTCCAAGTTCTCATCAAACCTCTTCTACATGAATGTGTCCTTTATAATGGCCCATGATCTAGGTGGCTTGAGACACACCCAAAACTCATCAGTGGCTCAAAATAGCTAAAAAATCAAAGTTCTCAGATTGAAGCGAAACCAGGCCCAGATTATAGTGCTCGTTGTCCTAATTCCAATAGCATGAATGACACTCAAATTTGAGTTCATATGACCAAGTTATAGTTGATCAAAGTTTTGGTCAAACTTGGCAAAGTGGCAGGCTTAAGGAGGCAACAAATTGGAAGAGACCTGATGCACATTATTTGGCCACTAGAATCGATGAATTTGTCGAAAACTTAAAATGCCCATTGACCCTTATTTTGGAAAAATGAAAAATAACCAAGTTGTTATAAAAAAACAAAAAAAATAAAAAAATAGGGGGGCAAGCTGGGCCAACCTGACCCGCCCACCCCACCGGTCATGTATTAATATATATAAAAAAATGTTAAAACGAGGTGGTAGGCCGCCACCCCCGCCACAACTCATCCAGGGTTGGAATTTAAAATTCTCCTTGCCCATCAAATGAAAATATGTTGACGTTTTTGTATTTTTCATGCCCTTCATTTTACGTTTTATTCAAATTTGTGAGTGTCAACCTCCCCTTATCATTTTCATTTTTGAATTTTATTAATGAAGAGTTTATTTAACATACACTTTTTAATAGAAGTTCATTTTTTTTTATAATCATTCATCTTTGAAGGGTTGGATGAATATACAAATAGTCTTTAAGTGTCACTTTGAAAAGTTTTCATGTTTATTTTTTGCTCTAATTTATCCAGAATCCTGTAGGGATTCATTGAAATCACAAGTTTGAAGGGTGAACTCTTCACAATCGAAGTGCTCTAGATATTTTTAGGTGTGTTGAATCCATAGAAGGAGTCAAAAAACCAATTTAAACAACACAAATCAAGATTCGATAATAGTTTTTTCATTGGATTCTGGCTAAAAATCTACCAAAACTCCAAAAAGTCTCACTTAAAGACTACTCTTATGAATATATGTCCTTCCAAATGAAATTAAAACCAACCTTTCAAATTTGAATGATGCTCGCCACATTTTCCAAGACATCCCATTGCGCTCAATATTTTTTTAGATTTTATAGTTGAAGTTGTTTTACAATTTCAAGATATTCATATCCAATTTAAAGCAAAATTGGCTAAAAAGAGAAAGAGATGGCGAGAAAAATGGAAAAACTGTTAGACCACTACTTAGCCTACTAAGAAAATCATGATAGAATAAAAATTTAATACTAACCAATTTATATCAAATCAAATCACATCACATGGCACTAAATATCGGTAACATCAATATATTTTATGTACATAATGGTTTAATAACGAAAGTTGTATGATCGAGGAGCATGAAAAAAAGTTTCTCTCGAATTTATTTTATTCACTATCATGGGATTTTTAGAAAATCATTTTTTGCATTCACATTAATACAATTCTTTTATTTTTCTGTCAATAGCCATCGATCACATAAGATGTGCTGAAGTCAACAATCACGTGTTTATAGTGATTTATAACTATAATTATGAAGTCCTTTAAAAAATGTTAAAACTACAAGAAATCCAATGCCATTTACAATATATGGTATTCTAACCAGACTAGAGCTTTATGGGAAAAAATAATTCTAAGCTCGTGTAATGGCGCTCCGATTGTAATGATTTTTTCCCATTTTCGGGAAGTCTGTGTAGAAAAGAAAAACATATTTACCACTTTGAAAAAAAATTGCGCGCCTCATGAGTCACTGACGTCCATGTTTATTTGTTAAAAATAGTGCCCATTTCATGATTTTCGTACCTCTTCTCAGTTTTCCAATTTGTGACTAATGTCGTCTTATGATTTCACATACATATGACTAATGTCGTCTTATGACTAATTGGCTTGTAAATTCAGTGATTAGACATTCCAATCACTCTCGCAAACTATACGCCTTGTGGATCGTCTCGCAATCACTATGGCATCATAAACACATTTTAGTCATCAAATAATAACAAATTAGTATATTCCATATTTCACCTAATGGGTTGTGTTAGTCCAAATATAACATTACAATATAAATCAAACAATGCCCCACACGGTTCATAAGCAAAGATTCCAAACAAACTGTGTAAAGGAACAAAACCAGACCAAAAAATTGAAAGCCAAAAGGAACACTCCACAACAAACCAGGTATTCATTCAAACCGAAGTATGAAAATAACTGAAAGTAACTGTCACCAACCAATAAAATCAAGAAATTATAACTAAGAAAGAATTAAGAAAGTTGTTGTACTAGTGAGTGTTGGATACCTATACCAATAGGTTTCATATTTCATGATTGGCAAATATAAGTGCCAAATATGCTCCATTTTTGCTGTCACAAAGGTTCCATATTTGCAAAAGAAAGAAAAGGTACATCTAGGCCTGCATGTTAACAAAATTTTATGGATGATTCAACAGCCTAATCTGGATCATGCCATGTTTTAAATTTATGTTGTAGAA
>APFE030470117.1:3096-22779 GCA_000404065.3 Pinus taeda | reverse complement strand
CTTAGTTTATTAATTTCCCTTCATTATCCCTTCATTACTTGTAGAAACCATTTCCCCTCATTTTGACCTTTTATCCCTTTGTTTCACACATTTCCCTACACATTGCCCTTAAAAAATCATTCCCCCTCCCAAAAACCCCTTTCCCTAGTGTGAAACACATTCCCATCACAAATAATACATTCCCCCCTTGTTAATTTCCTCTTTTCCCCTTAAAAACCCACTAAACCCATTTTATCCTAAGTCATTTCCTAAACTATACCCCCGCTTTATGTAATTAAAGTCCCCCACGTTACAATTCCCCAACACCCTTTTAATTCAACAAACCTTGGTGTATAGTTAAAACCTCCGCCATATAAGCCATGGTCCCCACCTTTTATGAACCCATTACTTATATTAAAATCTCGTGATTACTTTTTAATTAATCACATTTCATTGTCATTAAACCTTGGGCCTCGCCAACCACGTCCAAACTCCTTCCGTACGACTTCACCGCACGATATCCCTCCAATCTCCCACCTCCAGATTCAACAACACATATCCATATCACACAATTTCATCATCCGAGAGTTAACGATCCAAAAGCACACAAGATTCATGGTTTTGGCTAGGCACTGTTTTGCTACGTGGTGGCACCAGGTTATATCGTGTGCTTGCGAAAAATACCGTCCTCCACCCAAAAGCAGTCGAATATGGCCTAAAAACGCCTCCCCACGTAAAAGCAAAACTACCCACTGTTCATTTGCCAATTCTCGCGCCAAAATGTAACCATTGTTGGTTAAAAGGCCGAAAAATTCCCATTTTTCTCTTTTCACTCATTTTCGTTGCAAACCTTTGTTAACCAATTCTGAAACCTTGAACTTATGCGCACCATTTTAGCCACCTTTTGCAACCAGAAGATAATGTAGACACCAAATTGAAGCAACAAATAGACAATTGAAGCCTCAGAAACCTCTATTGCTACCCAAAAACCCTGTCTGCGCACCAAATCGTCAATTTCCAGGTATTCTTGAAAGAACTAGAAAGGCTGTGTAATTTAAATTTATGCACAATAATTATCAAAAGGTTAATTAATTAAATTAATTAAGAAACCTTTCTAAATTGAAGAAAAACTTGCTGTGCATCCAAACCTCTTTTCTACGGATTGTAATTACCCTCCCCACTGCTCCATACCTTCTGACCTTACCCCTAAAACCACAAAAGGAGTAATTCAGTTGAATAAACCAAATTATGGCTTGCCAATGCACTTTGGATGTAAGACCCCTGCAAACCCCTCACCTGGATATTGACCACCTCCCATTAGCTGACATAAAATTTGAAAATAAAGACATTGTTACCCCTAGCTACCTACTGAAACTCCACTACTGGAGTAAAGATAAGTTCCTGAACCAAAATGATGAATTTCACCTATGGGAATCAAATTTTCCAAAGTATTTGTTCCCACAGGTACACCTACTCCCAGAAATAATCCACTTCTGCCAAGCCTGCTATGTCCCAAGTCAAAGAGCCATAGTCACCCCTAACTAATAGGTTTTATTCACCATTACTGTAGAGTCAATAAATCAAATGCTGCAGATCCAGCTAGGCCCAAATGAGACCCCACTTTCCATTGAAGCTTTACTTGAACTCTATACAAAGCTAGACCTTCCTAAGAAAGCTCAAATCTTTCAAACTTTCATCATAGAGGAGTCTCATACTTCTATAGATAGTCCTCCATATGCTGCCACCATTCTTTCTAAGAGAGGCAGACAAATTATAGTCATGCTCTCTTGTATTCTAGGATACAACACTGATGAGCATATGGATGAAGTTATATTGGCTTTCCTATCTATTTTTCGCCCAGGAAAGCCTCCAGCTACACTTTACAACTTTGCTTAGTTCATGATAGACAAAATCCATGAATAGATTACCAGATTGCCAAATGAGAGAGTATTCAAATACTCATCAGTATTGTTTCACATGTTCCTCTATTTTCATTCAGACAAGTTTCTAGTCAGCATCCAAAACTTAGACACTAAGGGCCATCCAAGATCTATCATCTTTTGGACACCATTGATCCAAATATATTAAATTGTTTTTACTTATAAAGAGTTCATTCATTCATTTTTTCATCCAGTTGTAAACATGCTAACCAGTAGCTACCAACCCAGGATTAATGATGAGATTAAGAGAGTTTTACAGTTGGCTAAAAACAATATAGTGGGAGATTGGTAACTATACCAGGACCACACAGAAATCAGGATATATGGATGCCAACTCGCTCCCTACAAGCTGCCCAAATACCTCCCCATGAGGATATTGCATTAGAGTATTTCAAGCAGATCATAAAATCTGATGAGGTTAATTTTCTGTCATCTATGAAGAAAACTTAGTTTAAGATAAAAAACCAATTGGGCCCTTTTATTGTAATAATAGGGAAGTTGGACAAGAGGCAGAGAAAATCTTACAACAAATGAACTTCAAAGCAGTTTCATGTGGGAGTATGACCCTAATGGAGTCATAAACAAGTTAAGACTCAAGTTTAAACTAAGTCCTTTCATACATGACCCCAAGCTAGATATTGAAAGATATGCCAACCAGTTAGATTGGTTGGAGAATACTTTAATAGATGTGGAAAAGCAGATTGATACTAGTTCCTTTCTACATGTTCCAGTCCTATAGGAATAGATGGGTATTACTCCCAATCTACAAACTCCAGCCAATGAGGACAAAAATGTAAAAAGAACGAGGGAAGAAGGTTCTAGCTTTGGGATGGACACTACAGATGACAGGTTTGCAATCAGTTACAGGAAGAGGCCCAAGCTTAATCCTATAACTGAGCAAGAAGACACCACTGAGACAGTTGAAATCACTGATACTGACACAATGGTTGGAAAGAGTAAAGGTCCAACAATTTCAGAGGAAGCTCATCAACCCTCCACCTCAAACACTCAAATCATTGAAAAACAACTTAGTATTGAAGTCTCTTCATCCAGAAAGCCAGTGGATAAAGAGAAAGATATAAAAGAGAAGTACAAGGAAATCAAGTTGAGGAATGAGACATTAAAGGCTGAAACTTATGCCCAGTACTTGAAATAAACACTTTCAAATAAGAATAGATTAATGTCAGCCTTTGGCATTAAGACTAGTAAGATGCAAATGACCTTTATGCACCCTACAGTCCAGCAACCCAGATCATCAACAGACCACAAGAAGACTGAATTTGAAGTTTTGGCGAGGGATGTTCACCCTATTGACCAAATTGAATTCCATAAGCAGGTAGGTGAAATGATTTATTCCACCATGACTATCAAAGCCATGACTATGTAGAAACTTCAAAGCTCACTGGATAACATCACAACATAGTTGAAGTTAGAAAAGGCATCCTCACAGGCCAAGGATAGCAGAATCAAGTCACTTGAAGACTTGGTGATTGAGATTGGATATAATCCAAGTGACATCAAGGCAACAGAAAAACTAATAAAGAAGAAAAATGAGGATATTGCTACTTTGAAGAAGTAATGGAAGCTGCCTCATTCAGAACATCCATAGAACAAGGAGTTCTTATAGAGCCAAACCCAGCAGGAGGAAATGATGAATCTCATTCTTCAACTAAATGCTCAAATGAAAGAAATGGAGAATGAACTGGATAGCTTGATACAGCTGAAATAGGCCAGCCTTGAGACAATGACTGCCACTGCTATCCCTACAATTACTACAACAGTTCCTTCAACTTTGTCAACTTCATTGGCTGCAATATTTCCACTAGCTACAACACTTCTAGCTGCAACAACAACCACATTAGCAACAGGTTCAACAAAAGCAGCAGCTCAGCCAAGTGATGAGGCAAGTAAACTGGTCAAAGCCATGGAGGACATGTCCATTCAGACCACTAAAATAAATAAACTCAAAGAGCATATAACAAGTCTAGAGGATGAGAAGAAAATGGCTCAGATTATGCAGAAAAATGAAGTACAGAAGTCAAACGGGTTGATTGATAGGATAAAGAGCTTGGAAAAAGAATTAACACTAAAGGAGCCACTTGCCCAAGAAAAAGAACAACTGTAGGCCAATATCATTGACTCTGTCAATGATATTTGGTCATCTATACAAGTCATCTTTGAACGAAATGATTTAGTCAAAGAGGCTACTGAAGAAATTCAAAGAGTTAAGGTCGAATTTGGAAATATACCAGAAGAAGCCTTAAGAATAATCCAATTCCTTAACTCTAAAAATAAATATGAATTGTAGGAGCTGAACATAGCTGCAAATAATGGCACTATACTAGAGGTGAAGAAAGTGCTCACCAAGTGGAACTTAATGATGCAGCTTGAGGACAAATGCCAAACCATGGAGCTGGCTATAGGCAGGTTCATGGTTAAGTTTGATACTTTGAGGCAGAAAGGTCTGCCAAATCCCTTGGTAATAAATGATAGATTAATGCCACATGAAGACTATAACAGAAAGATCAGAGAAGTGGCAAGAGATCAAGTCAATAATTCCTCTACGAAAGGGATGCCTACAGGAAAGGTTCTATACCAGACTTTTGAGAACCTCTTTTACCTCTAGCATTAGGTAAAACACCTTTTTGTAAACAAGCCCACCTTTGCAAAATACACAGAAGCAGATGAAGTCTACAGAAGAATGGTAAGTATTAAATTACCAGACATAAAGACTTGGGAAAAGTTAAATGATTTACTATGAAATTGCAAGGTAAAGGTGGACACAAAATAATGAAAGAAAAGCAATAGGTCAACCTAGTCAAAGAGTATCAGATGAAAGAGTATCAGTCAAATGGAAAAGTAAAAATAACAGTCAGTGTGGAAGACAAACTACAACGTAGAAAAGGCAACAAAAGATCTAACAACAGAGCCAAATAAACAAGGACAACTTGCAACAATTACATATCTGTCTCTATCTTCTCACATGAAGATATTCCTTTTTCCTAGAATAATTCCCAAAACAGTTTGGGATATTTTGTAATAAGTTTTTGTATAAATACTTCAAAATTCAAAGTATAGATGGTGGATTGTTTGACATTTCTATAGTTTTATTGATCTGAAACCTGAGGGTTTATTGTACCATTTTTTCAAGTCAACAGACTGGACTAATTAATAAAGGAATTGCACTACAGGTTTCATGTGTTGGGCCACTTCAGTGAAGTATTTTCTGTTTGTCAAATTTGTTATCTTCTTAAACGTTTCACATACTTGCATGCTATCTAAATTTGAATGAAATGATTGGAATATTATTACAAAATTTGTTTAAGTACACTCTGCCTTGAAAAATTAATCATTTTAATGTTTTCTTTTGATATCCAGAGTAGGGAATCCTTCATTGCTCCTAGTTGCGATTGATCCCTACTATTTCTCTCATAATTGGTTTGAGGAACCCTTAACTGCTCCTTGACCCCGATTGAAAACCACTTCACCATCCAACCTAAAAGATCTGAATTTACTCAGCTACCTTTCCTTGTAAACACTATCTTTAGAACTTGATTCAGTCCTGTTTTCTTGACACTTGACCCCATAGCCCAATGGTAAAAGAAATCCCTCTACCCATCTAAGTCAGTGATTCCACCACCAAATCAAAATCAAAACCCAATCAAAGCCTAAATAACTAGCCTAAAATGAATTAACTCAACAAAGTTAAATCATAAAGAGGAAGCCCTCTTTGAGCATTAGGAAGGCTAGATCCTGGTCTCAAAAGTAGGTTTGTGGTTACCTCTATTATTTCTTTCATAAAAAATCTAGGGAAATTTTAGAGAGATAACATAGTGGTGACCATACTGGGGAATAGTCCTCAGTTTAATAAAACATTAAGGAAATCTTAAATCTCATCTTTTGCACCTTGAGGTCATTTTATAGTTGTTAAAAAGTTTCATTAAACAATTAAAAAATTAAAATTCTTGCTTCAAAAAGAACACTATATTGGAGCACATCCAGATCCAAACCCTGCTACAATAGTTGATGATCCTGACAGAATTCTAAGAAAACAAAAAACGGTAGAAACTCAATGAAGTAGTAGTCACTTAATTAAAGCAAATTCACTTCCTAAAGAGTTATCAAGTTTGGAGGATATTCAATTTATTTTATCATTTGAGCTTTCTTTGTTTCAAACCAAATCTGAAAATTCAATTCATAATATTGTAATAGAACCCAATTTTATTCAATTTATTGAATAAAAAAAGGTTCCTATACATCCTGATTTAGATCAAAATGTTTTGGATACTTTTGATAAACTAGAAGCTTTAACCTCAACTTTGATAAGGCATATAGACGAAGCCTATCTTCAAAAATAAGATGAATTAGCTGCCCTAACTGCTGCTACCCTTGAAATTTCTACAGAGTCTTCAAAAATTGTAAATACAGCTTCATTTATTACCACCTCACCTATAATATCCACCACAGTTCATTACCCTACACCATTCATACCTCAGCTTCCTCTCCAACCAAACATCTCAAGTTCATCAAGTTTATCTACAACCATCTCAAGTTCTTCTCCAAGCACCACTACTTTACCCCCTAGTCAAACCAAAGTCTTAGCCATGGCAGAAAGATATGCAACTTTGGTCTTACCAGCTCAACTACATGCCATGCCCCGAGACTACCAAAGTAAAATATTTCTGTTTGATGCTACCGGCCAGTATACTGCCCAACAACATGTGAACAAAACGACTGATCATTTTAAGTTACATGAGATTAATGAGTCTGATGTGAAAATGAGGTTATTTGCCCAAACACTAGTAGGGGATGTCAAGAAATGGTTTAAAGGTTTACCTACCAATCATATTGCTAATTTAGCTGCTTTCCATGGATTGTTTATTGATAGTTGGGAAAGAAAGAAAAACCCATTAAAAATATTGTCTGAATATGAAAACATTAGAAGAGCTCCTAATGAATTTGTTCAGGACTATTGTACTAGGTTCAATAATATCTATAATGCAATCCCTGCAAATGTCAAACCTCCACCAGACTTGACACTAATCAAATTTCCTGATGGTTTTGACACTGAAATGTCTTACCAATTGAGAGAAAGAAACCCTGAAACATTGGAACAAATGCAAAGTAATGTTGTTAGTGTAGAAGCAAATTTATTAGCTAAGAAATCTAAGATGATAAATGATAAAAGAGTTACCATTAAGGAGAAACCATCCACTTTAGATGGAAAAATAGACAATCTAGCTAAAAGTGTAGAAAGGATAATGGATAGATTAGAAAATATGGAAAGAAAGTCTTAGTGGGAAAATCAACAAGAACCCATAATTAGAAACCCTAACTTTAGGAAAAACCCTAATACTGGAAAAACAAGAGATGCTATACCCGATCAATAGGTTAGACCACCTTTCCAGGAAAATTATGCTGAAGGTTCACAAAACCATGAAGAAGAGGATGACACCCAGATAAACCTATTGGGGATTAAAAATGAAGATGTTGTTTTTCTTACTTGGGAAGAACAAGAATTGTACATGTTACAACAATTACAATTAGAATATGGAGAGTCCTTTGACTTCAAACAAGGCTATGAATCTGCTATCTTTGAAGTTCACAAACAGTATAGCCTTAGAAGCAAAAAGAATACTGAAGTTCCCACTAAGAAATCAGTCCAAACCCAAACTAAAAAAATAGCAGAAGCTCCCGTGACCAAAGTTCTACAAATTCTCCATAAAGGAACTTAGGATATTTCCGTCCCAAAAATTGTAGACATAACTTTAGCTAAAACTCAAACTTTGACTGTTACTCAAACTATTCCAAATAAAAGAATTCAATACAAAACTGCTGGAACACAATGTAAATTGCTAAGTGCTGATAAAGAAGATAAAGGTACAGATACCATAATTTCTAAGGAAGATTTCATACAATCAGGCAAAACTCAATTTCCATTCAACGTTAAGACTGAGATAACCAAATTGAAAATATCAATTCCTTTGATAGAATTAGTGAAAAATGAATCATATAAAGCACAAATCATTGAAACACTAAACATAAGTGAAGGAGAAGATGTCATAAACCTTAAAGATGATCAACCTGAGTTATTATTTGGTCCAGAAGTAAATGATACACATCAACAAGGGGGCATTCATCCATTCTAAATTACCTTAAATGTTCATGATAAAATCTTACATAATGCTATGCTAGATTTAGGGGCATCCCATAACTTGATGCCTAAATCAATCATGGAGAGATTAAACTTAGATATCACTAGACCATACAAGGACATGTTTTGCTTTGATTCCATTCAAGTCAAATGCCTTGGCCTGATTAAAGATTTACGTGTAACTCTAGTCCAATGCCCAACAAAGAGTATTTTTATGGACATAGTAGTTGCTGATATCCCACCCAAGTATGGAATTCTATTATCTCGCTCATGGGGAGAAAAATTGCAGGGATCTCTACAATTAGATATGTCATATGCTACCATCTCTGTATTTGGTCAGCAAAGAAAGCTTTATAGAGAAACCTTGATGAAATACATGGTAAGTAGTTCAGAAAAAACCACATAATTACCCTATATACTCCATGCATTATGATATGGACTCATTTATCTTGTATAATTCAAACAATGGCAAAAATGAGACCACAGTTGTAGAAGAAAAATACAAAGCACCTGATAGTGAAAACATATTTCATGAGTCTCTATGGCATTTGGATTTTGATGGCTCTGTAAATAGATTAGGAGTAGGTGTAGGAGTTTGGATTCATAACATTGAAAATAATCATTCTGAAGGTCATGCCTTTAGATTAAACATTAAATGCACAAACAACATGGCATAATATGAAGCTTTAATCTTAGGACTGCAAATTGTAAGAAAACTTGCCAAGATATTTTCTATCACGGGAGACTCGGAATTGATCATAAAACAAATTAAAGGAGAATATTTTGTGAATAATCCTAGTCTTAGCCAATACAGAGAAATTGTTCTAGATCTGATTAAGGAACTTCTTGAAACAGATTTTGCAGCTATTCCTAGGAAATAGAACATGCAAGCTCACAATTGGCTACTTTTGCTAGTACTTGCAAATTACCTTTTCAGCCCAACCACCAATACACAACAGAAGTAACACACATACCTGTTATACCTGATAATCTGAAATATTGGCAGTTTTTTTCATAAGATTCTCAAATCTACGATTTCATGAATGCTGAGGGAGAATTTCAAAATTGTAACATAGATACTGATTGTACAGTAGATAACACCATAAATAATGAGATAGATATAAATGCTTTAGATGTGTATAAACCTACTAAATTCACTAAAGTAGAAATAGATAACTTAGAAAAAATAGAAATAGAAGAAATAACCAATGATGATTCTGAGATTTTAAACCTTAAAAATAACTTTTTTCTTAAGGGATTAGTCCCATTAGAAGATTTGTTTGATTCAAATGATGTAGCTAGAAAACCAAAAATGGAGCCTTTAAGATCAGACATAGAAGAATGTAACATAGGAATAGAAGAAAAACCAAATCTTATCAAAATATCCAAAGCATTAACTCCAGATGAAAAGATGAAATACATAGGTTTGTTCAAAGATTTTCAAGATGTCTTTGCCTGGAGTTATGAAGACCTTAAGTCTTATGATACCAACATTATTCAACATAAGATACCCATCAAAGAAGATCAGAAACCCTTTAAACAAAATCTTAGGAGAATTAATCCAGTTTTTATGCCATTAATTGAAAAACAAGTAAAAAGGGTGTATGATTCACAAATTGTAGCACCAATTAGATATTCAGATTGGGTCTCTAATTTAGTCATTACTAGAAAGAAAACAGGAGAAATCAGACTCTGTGTTGAATTCAGGAACTTGAACAAAGTGTCATTAGAAGATAATGACCCTCTCCCTAAAATAGACCACATTCTCCAGAGGGTAGTAGGCTCATCTAGAATTTCATTGCTTGATGGATTCTCTGGATACAAACAAATCTTAGTCCAACTAGAGGATCAAGAAAATACTGCATTTACCACTCCCTAGGGTACTTTCATGTATTTAAAGATGCCTTTTTGATCAATGAACGCTGGAGTCCCATTCCAAAGAGAAATGCACACAGCTTTTGCAAAAGAAATCCATGACTTTCTAGTTGTTTACCAAGATGACATCACAATGTTTTCCAAATTAGATAATGAACATCTAGATCACCTAAGAAGAGTTTTTATTAAATGTAGAAAATTTGCTATTTCCTTGAATCCCAATAAGACACTCTTTGGGCTAGAAGAAGGTAAACTGTTGGGACACATAATATCAAAAGATGGAATTAGAATAGATCTAGCTAGCATAGAGGCAATCCTAAACATCACTTAAAAGAAGGAATTAGAATAGATCTAGCTAGAATAGAGGCAATCCTAAACATCACTCATCCTAGAAACATCAAAGAATTACAATCATTTTTAGGGAAAATAATTTTTCTTAGAAGATTTATTTCTAAGTTGGCAAAATTAATCAGAGAATTAAATAACATGTTAAAAAAGGATTCAACACTTAAGTGGACAATAGAGGCTAAACAATCTTTTGAGGAAATCAAGGAAGCCCTTACTAAAACACCAGTCCTCATAAGTCATGATTTCAAAAAAAATTATAATTTTTTCTTTTGCTTTAGAACATACTATTGCAGCAATCTTGTTGCAAAAGAATGATCAAGGTTATTAGCAGCCTATTCATTTTTTTAGCAAATCTTTGAGAGATGCTACACTAAAGTATAACATAATGGAAAAACAAGCACTTGCTTTACTGAAAGCTATTAAAGATTTCAGAGTGTACATCTTATACTCACATATCATTGCTTATGTTCCAAATTTGGTAGTAAAGGGCACTCTGACATAGAATGTGCCTGAAGGAAAGAGAGGCAAATGGATTGCCACCATATTGGAACATGACATTGAAATAAAGCCTACAAAACTTATCAAAAGCCAAGGTTTAACTAAACTCATGGCTGAATCGATCTGTCAAGCCTTAGATATAAATTTCCTTGGTGCCCTAGATGATCAAGAAGAGATGGCGACTCCACAGATCAATGAACCTTTCATAGATTCACCTTGGTATACAGATATCATATTTGTTTTACTAAAGCTACAAGCTCCTCCTGGTTTGTCTAGAACTAAAAGTAGATTTTTTAAAATGAAATCAATGAAATATTGTATCATAGACAATGATTTATTTTGGAAAGATAATGGTGGCATTTTATTGAATTGTTTATTAAAAGATGAAGCTGACAAAGTTATGCAAGAATTTCATGCAGGAGATTATGGAGGACACCTATATTGGAAAACAACTGCTGATAAGATTTTAAGGGCAGGTTTTTACTGGCCCACCATTTTTGTAGATGTCAAGAAATATGTGACCTCCCGTCACAAGTGCCAAATATTTGAAAGAAAAAAGAAACTCTTACCATTACCTCTCAAACCCATCTCTACAAAAATGCTTATTCACAATGGGGTTTAGACTTCAATGGGGAAATTCACCCATCCTCCTCAGCCCAACATAAATGGATTTTGACAACCACTGATTACTTTACTAAATGGATAGAAGCCATCCCTTCTAGATAAACCACATACTTTGTCATCATTTCATTCCTCGAGAACAACATCCTTTCTAGATTTGGATGCCCCCAAAAGGTCATTACTGATAATGCAGCTGCTTTCAAATCCAAAAAAATTGTAGACTTTTGTAACAGATATCACATGAACCTTGGCCATTCCACTGCCTATTACCCTCAAGGTAATGGACTTGCAGAATCCTTAAACAAAAGCCTTATTAATATCATCAAGAAACTGCTAGAAGACAACAAGGAGACATGGAACAAAAAGTTGGTTAATGCCTTATGGGCAGATAGACTAACTACCAAAAATTCCATTGGTACATCTCCTTACCAGCTAGTATATGGAATGTATGTTGTTTTTCCATCCTCTTTAGGAGTACCAATGATGAAAATAATTCAATATTTGCAAGTAGAACCAAATGATATCCAAAGGAGGATAAATCAGACAATACATTTGCAGCAAACCAGAGAAGAAGTCTATGTCAAATCACAAGTGATCCATAATAAAATCAAAAAGATTTTTGACAAGAAAACCCAAGCTGATGATTTTTACATAGGTGACAAAGTACTCAAATGGGATTCTAGAAGAGAAGAAAAGGGTAAACATGGTAAATTTGATTTCCTATGGCAAGGCCCTATATCATTTATGGTTACAGAGGTAACAATGCATTTTTCTTGAGATAGTTAGATGGAACAGATATGCCAGGAGGACCAGTCAATGGTAGAATGTTGAAGCATTACCTGTCCATAGATTAACATTAGTTCATTTGTTTACTTTGCTCATTGTATATAACATCACAAAGTTTAGATTGGATTGGATGGTAATCTTTTGAGGTTGAAGCCCGAAGAGAAGGCCTTGAGCTTTGAAAGGTGTACCATCATATATATGAATAAAGCAGATCACATAGGAGCAGCTACAAGGCAACCACAGTCAAAGTTTCAAAGGCTACTACTCTTAAAGTTCTTGACATTTCACCAGGAAATTCCATCCCTGTGTGGAGCCACTGTTAGGGCCCTATAATAATAGGATTCATAATTTTGAATTGGCTATGGTTAGTCTTGTAATATTGTACATACTTTTGCTTTCTGCAAAATGTTTTCCCATATTAAAAATAAAAAATATAAAGAGGGTAAGTCCTAAAAGAATAATCAAAGGACTAAAATAAAGAAACAGATCAAAAAAGTAAAAAATATGAACCCAAAAAAAAAGATAAGAATAGATCATGAAAGTGTGCAAATTCAAATGCCACTCCTTTTTACTTTACTTTGAAAAATAAGATTGTGTGCAGCGTGTCAAAAAATGCCACAATTCATGATGGTCAAATAGTTTAATCTTCATTCATTCATGCTTTAAATTTCATGTTAATAGATAGAGAATAAAGATCTAGCCAAATTGTTTAATCTTGGCATATCAGTATTTAGATAGAGAATAATAATGAGCTCATCAGTTTAATCTGAGCCATTGGAAGTTATAAGGTTAGAATTATATAGTTTTCTTATCAAATAAAAAGAAATGAAGGGCCAGCAAGCTCAAATGCACCCGATGAATGAAGAGAAAATGCTAGGGTAAATAAAGGGTAGGTAGAAGAAGTTTTTCAAGTGCACAAGGTTGCTAAGTAAAAACGAACTTTCATCATGCTTAATCCTATTTCTCATGTGCAGGAGGAATTGTCAAAGAGAAAGGACATCCACTAAATCTTATTTACTAATTTCCCCTCATCTCACTAGACCCCCTCACATACTTAGTTTATTAATTTCCCCTCATTATCCCTTCATTACTTGTAAAAGCCCTTTCCTCTCATTTTGACATTTTATCCCTTTGTTTCACACATTTCCCTACACATTACTCTTAAAAAATCATTCCCCCTTCCCAAAACTCCTTTCCCTAGTGTGAAACACATTCCCATCACAAATAATACATTCCCCCCTTGTTAATTTCCTATTTTCCCCTTAAAATCCCACTAAACCCCTTTTATCCTAAGTCATTTCATAAGCTATACCCCCACTTTATGTAATTAAAGCCCCCCATGTTACAATTCCTCGACACCCTTTTAAATCACCAAACCATGGTGTATAGTTAAAACCTCCGCCATATAAGCCATGGTCCCCACCTTTTATTAACCCATTACTTATATTAAAATCCCATGATTACTTTTTAATTAATCACATTTCATTGTAATTAAACCCCAATCCCTGCCAACCATGTCCCAACTCCTTCAGTGCAACTTCACCGTGCGATATCCCTTCGATCTCCCACCTCCAGATCCAACATCGCATATCCATATCGCACAGTTTCATAATCCGACAGTTAAAGGTCCAAAAGCACGTGAGGTTCGCGATTTTGGCTGAGCATTGTTTTGCTATGTGGTAGCGCCAGGTTATATCGCGTGCTTGCGAAAAATACCATCCTCCACCCAAAAGAGGTGCGATATGGTCTAAAACCGCCTCCCAGCGTAAAAGAAAAACTACCCACTGTTCATTTGCCAATTCTCGCGCCAAAATGTAACCATTGTTGGTTAAAAGACCAAAAAAGCCCCATTTTTCTCTTTTCACTCATTCTTGCTGCAAATCTCTATTAACCAATTATGAAACCTTGAACCTCTACGCACCATTTTAGCCTCCTTTTGCAATCAAAAGACACTGTAGACACCAAATTGAAGCAGCAAATAGACAATTTAAGCCATAGGAACCTCTGCTGCTAACACAGAACCCTGTTTGCGCACCAAATCGTCAATTTCCAGGTATTCTTGAAAGAACCAGAAAGGCCTTGTAATTCAAATATATGCACAGTAATAATCAAAATGTTAAGTAATTAAATTAATTAAGAAACCTAGCTAAATTGAAGAAAAACTTACTGTGCATCCAGACCCCTTTTCTACATGTTCTAATTACCCTCCCCACTGTTCCATACCTTCTTAGCTTACCCTTAAAACCACAGAAAGAGTAATTCAGTTGAGTAAACCAAATTAAGGCTTCCCGATGCACTTTAGATGTAAGACCCCTGCAAACCCCCCACTTGGATACTGACCACCTCCCATTAGTTGATAGAGAATTTCAAATTAAAGACACTGTTTCCCCTAGCTACCTACTGAAACTCCACTACTGGAGTAAAGATAAGTTCCTAAACCAAAATGATGACATTCACCTATGGGAATCAAATTTTCCTAAGTGTTTGTTACCACAGGTACACCTATTCCAAAAAATCATCCACTTCTACCAATCATGCTATGTCCCAAGTCAAAGAGCCACAGTCACCCCTGACCAGCAGGTTTTATTCACCATTACCGCAGAGTCAATAAATCAAATGCTATAGATCCAGCTAGGCCCAAATGAGGCCCCACTTTCCATTGAATCTTTACTTGAACTCTATACAAAGCTAGACCTTCCTAAGAAAGCTCAAATATTTCAGACTTTCATCATAGAGGAGTCTCATACTCCTACAAATAGTCCTCCATATGCTACCACCATTTTTTCTGAGAGAGGTAGACAAATTATAACTGTGCTCTCTTGTATTCTAGGATACACCATTGATGAGCATGTGGATGAAGTTATACTAGCTTTCCTATCTATTTTTTGCCTAGGAAATCTTGTAGCTACAGTTTACAACTTTGCTTAGTTCATGGCAGACAGAATCCATGAACAATTTATCAGATTTCCAAAAGAGAGATTATTCAAATACTCATTAGTATTATTTCACATGTTCCTATATTTTCAGTGAGACAAGTTTCCAGTTAGCATCCAAAATTTAGACAATAAGGGCCATCCAAGATCTGTCATCTTTTGGACACCATTGATCCAAATATATTCCACTGTTTTTAATTATAAACAGTTCGTTGATTCATTTGTTCATCCAATTGTAAACATGCTAACCAGTAGCTACCAACCCAGGATCAATGATGAGATTAAGAGAGTTTTACAGTTGGCTAAAAACAATAGAGTGGGGGACTGGTATCTATACCATGACCACACAAAAATCAAGATATATGGATGCCAAATCGCTCCCTACAAGCTGTTGAGCCCTAAAACTACCTCTCTTCTACATACTTTCCTAGACCTTTTTCCCACACCAGTGCCTCATAAGCTATCAAAGATCATTACATATTGATTCTAAGAGTGCATTTAAGTGGTTTTCTAACTATATTTTTGTGTTTGATATTTGACTTAGATTTTTCTCATCAGCTGTGGAATGCAACCACTTTCCATAGCTGACTCGTGATTCCACAACTGTTTTTATTGATCTATAGGTTATAGGTGTCGACAAGTAAAACGAGGCACATGGGCAGTTCAGGAATGATCTGGACATGGACCATGTCCTATCTATTCAGCCAAATTCGTAAAGGGAAGCCTTGGTCAAATGACGGTCAAACAAGGAGTCCTACACCAAACAGGTCTCTGTTTTTAGCAAGTGAAAGGTTCGAGACCATTCCTAGATATGTGGATCCCTTTTGACAGCTGTGGACCGTCTCCATGAAGCAAATCCAACATCCACCTTTTGTAGATTGAATGATCATGGCAACCAAGACGCTAAGCTCACGGGTTCTGTCTTTTTACGTGCCCTCTGCTGAAGGTTTCTCACAGAAAAATAGTTATGTAATTTCCTCTATAAATAACGCGTTTGCAAACACATGTCGCTAGTCTTGATATAGTCTTGCTGTTAGTTTTATGTTGTTTCCATAACATTAGTCCTGCTATTGTAACGAGAGGATACTTCCTTTGTTTTGCAATATAAAGACTCTGTTTCTTATGACTGTTTGAGCATAATTTTGGATTGACAACGTATTAACCAAGGCTGTGCAGAGGGCCCCTACTGCCTGAGGTTTTGTTTCTTTATTTATGTAAAGTCTTCATGTATCGTTCTCTTATTTCCATTGTAAATATTTCATAGCTTGTTCACCTGTATATATTTCATAATTCATTTATGGTGTTAATGTTTCATTCCTGTACATGATTTTCCAGCATTGTATATTTTTGCTAACACTAATCAGTGTGTTTTAGGATAGGTTATGCTCGAGCGTTTTCATATAATTTTTGCATCAAATAGTGAACATGAGATTGGCCTCTCTGCTGACTTTGTTTTTTTAGCTTTTTAATTTCAGTTATGCTTTGATTTCTGTCTTATTTATTTGTTGTTGTTAGCTAGTTTAGATATCAAATTCTTCATGTCATTTGACGTTATCTCTAGAGCCATGGCTTAACCCCGAAAAGCTACTTAGCGAGCTATTGGATTATGAGTGAAGTGATTTGATTTTACTTTCGTTTCTACAATTAGATATCAGGTTCTTCATGTCATTTGACGTTATCTCCAGAGCCATGGCTTAACCCCAAAAAGGTACTTGGCGAGCTATCGGATTATGAGTGAAGTGATTTGATTTTGTTTTTGTTTCTACAATTAAAAATTAGGTTCTTCATGTTATTTGACATTATCTCCAGAGCCATGGCTTAACCCCGAAAAGCCACTTGGCGAGCTATCGGATTATAAGTGAAGTGACTTGATTTTACTTTGATTTGCAAGTAGGCAATTTAGATATCAATTCTTCATGTTATTTGACGTTATCTTTGGAGCCATGGCTTAACCCCGAAAAGCTACTTGGCGAGCTATCAGATTATAAGTGAAGTCAATTGATCTTACTTTCATTAGTCTGCAATTTTTGGTTTGTTTGAGTGGAATAGTTTAACTTTTATTTCTGTATTTAGATGAGCAACAGAGATAGTGATTTCATGATCAATATTTCATCATTTGTTTGATTTGAATAGTTGCACATTTACATTCCTGTTCAGGTACTAATTTTATCACTAGTATGTTTTGAGATTCTTTGAAGTGTTAAGCTCTGGAAGTTATCATAAGGGACATAAAACCTTGTCTTAAATCTATATCCATACTTGCCTTCTAAAGTATTCTTAAAACTTAGGAATAGGATTTCCATTAGTGTTAGGAGACAAAAAAAGATAAAACCCCAAAACAAAATAAAATTGAAAACAATAAAAAGTAAGAAAGAGGTTGTCTTGCACATATAGTGTGCCACACTTCATCTTACAACTCCCGGATTGATAATTAATGTAGCAATTTAGGACATACTAAATTGACTAAACATTTTGGCGCCATTTCCGGGGAAGTGTAACTAGGTAGCCGATCTCTTACATAAAAGAAAAGAAAAGGGAAAAATTGATAACTTCTTGAAGTATGCTCTCCTCTTGCACCTAGTGTGATCTGGAGGATCAGAAAAGAGAGTTATTAGTTTAATAATTTCTTGATTATGCTCTCTTCTTGCACCTAGTGTGATCTGGAAGGTCAGAAAGAGAATTATTAGCTTGACGATAAAAAAATTATAAAAAAAATGACATGCATAGAGCAAGAGATTCTAGGGGAAGGTTCATAGCTAGGGCCAAAAGTTCGATTTTCACAACTTCAGCTACTTCAAGGCATAAAAAAGATACACCTCCATCCTAGACTCATACTCCCAGCCTTAAGATTCCTGGAATTCAAGGGGCAACAACTGAATTAGAAGATTCTTCCACACTAGTTACTAAATCTAATCTAGGAGAAGAACCTTTCTTCACTTCTACAGGGGAACATATTGTAATCGAAGAAGTAGAATCACCTAAAGAACAAGGAAAGGGAGAAACTCTCTCTCATCAGCCATTAATAGAAGAACCAGAAGACACCGAGGAAACTATCATGACAGAAGAAGTAGTAGATGGATTTGGAGGAGGGGGTAGAGGTAGAGGAAGAGGAAATAATGGAGGTAACAATGGAGGAGGTAGAGGTAATAATGGGGGAAATAGGGAAGGAGATAACTCATTTGGATTCCTTATAGCCGATGAGGAGACCCATACAACAATGAAAAACATTTCACCATCTGTCCTCCCAAAATTTTATGGGTTGCGAAGTGAGGATCCTGAAACATTTCTATTTGAGTTTTAAGTCTTGTGCCGAACGTATGACTATATGGAAGACTCTCAAAAACTCAAACTATTTCCTTCAACGCTGAAAGGAGCTGCTTTAAAATGGTTCATGGGATTAGTCACTCAATCTATTAGAACTTGGAATGAAATGAAGAAAACATTTTTAGATAGATATCTGGATTATTGTATGCCCACTAATAATAAGGATGAGGTATTCAAAATGATGCAAAAAGAAGATGAAGACTTGGAGGATTTACTTGGAAGATTTCAATACAACTTAAAGAGAGCGAAAATGAGTAATTTAAATGAGGAAACCTTGAAAGCCCTTCTGTTGAAAGCCATTAGAGATGAATGGATAGATATTTTAAACATGATGGGGAAGGGAGACATTTCTCAACTTCCACTTCGTGACATAGTAGAACTATGTGTCCATCTCTCAAGGGGAAAATCTAAAACTGGAAAAGGGCCTAGAGATCCTTGTCTTATTAGAGCAAACAAATCTGCAAGTGGATCAGTAAGTAGGGCAGAGATTGGAAATATGCTTGATGAGTTCAAAACTGATATTCTAGGGAGCCTTAGTGAACAACTAGACACCCTTAAAATTCAAAACAAGCAGAAAGGGGAAGCTGATGCCTTGGCCATCTTTTGCCCAAATGTAGAAAGAAACATGCTCTAAGGGAATGCCCCTTGGATGCAAAAGTTGTAGAAACATGTATTATTTGCTCAGAAAGTCATGAGACCGAGGATTGTCCTTCAATTCCTGGGCTCAAAGCTGTCTTTCAGGAAGATCCAAATTTAGTAGAATCCCTTTGTTTTATTTCAAGAAGACCTTGGCAAGGTGTTGAAGCCCCGAAAAATGGGTCGACAACAAGGGGGATACCCACCCGGTCCGGACCTTGGTTGGCAGCTCCTTATCCGTTTGGTATAGTGGGTCCGACTCGGGATAGCGGGACCAGTTTTCCGATCTTGGGTGTGTGTGTGTGTGTAGAGTTGATTAATGTTGATCTAAAAGTACTTTAAAGCTAATCTAATTCAGATTCTTTAACTTTACTCTATGCTATTGTAATCTAACGAGAAACAACACATCAAATCTATTCTAACCCGGGATGTATATCTTCCATCATGCGATCTAAAAAGATTTCGAATAATAACTGGTAATAAAGATCATTCAGTTATCATAAGAAAAGAAACCATTTGAGATAAACCACTTTGCATAAGAAGTTAGGCAAAACAGTTGTGAACAGCATATCGCATAATAAGTTATTCA
>APFE030470115.1:37252-94681 GCA_000404065.3 Pinus taeda | reverse complement strand
TAAAATAATAAAAATAAAAATTCTTCATTATTATTATTTGTATTAATTTTAATTAATTTTTGTTGGGTAGTTAAGGTAAACTCGATTCGATGAAGTTACTGATGGATTTCGGGCTCTAAGTTTATGAAAACCAATGGTATTCATGTGGAATATAATTGGTTGGGCATAGTGTTGTCATTGATGACAACCAATGTCATGTCACTGATGTCAAATGAGGTATGATGCCTTGGAATATTATTGAGCATTTGTTGAAGTTATGATGATCAAATAAGTATGGAGATGGTCTAATTGGATAGTCCTCTCCGAGTTCTTTCCAACGGTATACTACACTTGGTCAAACTCCTCCATAATGAGAATATAAGTCAGTTTGAAAGTGAACATTTATGAAAATCGGTCAAACACGAAAATTGTTAAAGATCATACAAATTAAGAGAAGATCCATGAATTTGTGAGCAATCAGTGGCCATTAGTGCCCAAGCATATGTATTGTTTAATAGGTTAACCTCCCCACAACTTCAGGCTGATTTGTCGATGGTTATAGATGAATTATGGCTGATGAATGGTGGATTTAGTGTAGACTTGTGTGATAGTTAATGGAGGTCACCAACCCCCCATGCCTTTCAACTTCCACCACGTGGATCTCCTCTAGCCAATGAAATGTTGACACATGGTAGGTGCTAGGTTAACCCTTTAACTGGATGCCAAGTGGACGCTCTAATGTAGGTGAGTGATGATGTGGCCCTCCAACGTGGATGCATAGGTGGCAACATTAGATTGGTCATAGCTGGTAGCACAATATTGGTGACAAGTGACAACATAAGACTAGTGCATAGGTACACATGATTGATGACGTGGACGTATGTGTCGCTAATTATGTTGTAGTATGATAAAGTGTCATGTGGCATTTCTAGTCAACATTTTTGAATGACTAATAAGGCCAAATTTGAGTGACGTTTGGCACCACTCAGAAAGTGCCACATGGTATGTTGATGTCACGTTGACATCAACATATGATTAACCATGGACCCCTAAGGATCAAGTCATATGGAGGAATAGGGCTAACTTGGTCACATCTAAGCGCCAAATGTGGTCATATGGTGGTTTAAATGTTGACCCAAAAATTTGAGTTATGGTTAGCCCCAACTTATATCAGCGATAGTTCATGCCATCCACACGCACACACATGTATGTGTGTGCATGTGCGGTGGTATGGTCGAAGATGTACTCGGTCTAACATACGAATGTTGTTTTATGGCATAATGTTCAAGCACTTATGGTTTTCAACCTTGTTGCGAGGTCAAGTCTTGGCTCATCATTGGCATATGGTTTTCGTTTAAAACAAAGTGTGTAGCACAATGGTCAAGTGCAAAGGTTTTCAACTTTGTCGCAAGGTTGAGCCTTGTCTTATCGTTGGTATGGTTTTCTATCTTAGAAACATGGTGTAGTGTGGCACAATGGTCAAGTGTGAATAGTGTTCGTCTCTGTCACAAGGTTGAGTCTTAGCTTATGGTTGACATTTGTTTCGATTTTGGTTTTGGCCTATGACTTTATTCATGTTAAAAATATCTTTAATAGACATTGGCATAAACAAGGAACATGACAACATAGTTGGTATTGATCCTAGTTGCACCACGAGAGGTCACGATTTCTAGTCCTATCAGGCTTGCCAAAATAAAAATAAAAAGTTGGACATGGCAATGCATTCAATCGAACATGAGTCAAACCGGAGGGGTGCATAATGTCCAACAGGCATTAGAAAAGTGAATTTTGTGGAACGCAGATCGGAAATATGCATTCTATTGAACTATTAAGTTTTATAATGTTTTGTTTGTTATTTTGAGGCCCAATTTGACTTTTGAAAAGGGATAAATGGGGACATGAAAAGTCATGAAGACAAGTTTTTGGGGGAAAGAGGCTATATATATTTTGTTATTATGAAAATGTTTTGGGGCTTATGAACATGTTATTCTTGGCACACTATAAACAAGAAGATTCCACTATTGATGATTGAATAATAGGTTGTTATTGGATTGAGATGATCCAATTTGTAAGGGGAATTTATTTTGTTTTGAAGTTGTGGATCCCATTTGAAAGATTGTGAAAAGCTGTCCACTATGTTTTGACAAAGGAGGTTGGTGCCTCAATCAGATTGAAACCAACAACAAGTCAATGCTTGAAAATTTTAGAGCTCGGTGGCTCATTCATGTTGGAGCCTACAAGAAGTTGGTGCATGCATATTTCTAGCAGGTTAATGCATGCAAATTGATGGAATCAAAGATTGAATAAAATAAAGATTTCTGAGCTTTTATTGCAAGGGTTTCCACATATTTATGGTGTTCATGTGTATTGATGTGATGATTGATTTTATTGATGCATTGTTATGCTTCTAGTTATGTTAAATTGGTTAAATTTGTTACATTTGTCATTATCCTGATTCAAACACCCCCTTCTCAATGTAATCGTAATTCTAACAATTAGTATCAGATCAAGTTCCCTTCAGGAATAATTAATCATTGAAAGGTTGACCCCATGGAACATGGACAATCTTAGGGCATCTTCAAGAAAATTTCCTCAGTTTGATGGAACAGGAAAAATAAAATCCTTGAGTGATCTTAAAGAAGTAGAACTTTAAGGAGAACTCATAAGTTCATTGGAAGAACTAAGACCATTAAGAAAAAATATAGTTCAACTAAGGCAACAACTACATGGATATAAGGAGAAAGACTATGATGTAGAGTTTGTCATCCTTCTAAAAATTGAATTCGAAGAAACAAAAAAGATAAAGGAGATTATGTCAAAGCAATTAAACGAAAATAAAAAACACTGTGAAAATTTGGGAGAAGAAATTGTTCTCCTAAGTAAAGAATTAGAAAATATCTCATATCTTCTTAATCAAAACTTGAAGCTCATTAAAGGTTCTGAGTTATTAAATTACATCATCAACTTTAATAGATCACCAAAATTGAAGACAAGCCTTGGATATTGAGAGATCCCAAATAACTATGAAGGAGAATCAAGCTCATTGGCAAAAAAAAAGGAAAATAGGAAATCCAATAGCTATGTTGGTGCACTTAACAACAATTTAAGAAAATAGCAAAGCCATGAATATGATTTCATCAAAACATGCTTGATTCGTCCAAAAAAAATAGAAGGAATAGTTAAAGCAATCAACAACTATGAATCGACCACCTGTTGATGCCTCTAAAATCCTAGCACCAACATTGGGGATAACCACCGGGTCCGGACCTTAGTACAACTCCTTTTCCATTTGGTGTGGTGGCTCCAACTGGATATTATGGGACCAGTTTTCCATATAATGAATGGTTTTATGGGTGATCATTTTATAATGTATAATAAGGATGATAAGTGCTTTATCCTATAACTAAAAAATATACAAATATACTTATCTAACCTGGGTAATGTATTAACAATGCAATTTCTGATTATTTCTAATAGACAAATAGTCATATAGATGAATTACTGATCTATAGAAAGATGCATTCATAGATAATGATTACTTTGTTTAAGAAATTAAACAAAGTAATTTAAATAAACATATCTCATTCATAACAATGTATATCGCTGACATATATATTTAAAGTATAACAATTCTAAATCTTCAGAAATGACATGATAAAGAATTGTTTTGAAGAGCATACATACATCAACAATAACAACTTTTAAAAGGAATGCTTCATCACATAAGGAAACAAGACAAAGGAACAGTGATAGAAATACCTCATGCATTTGAGTCTTTCCAATGCAAATAACACTCCGATTCCACTTTCTTATTTGAGATAACTTCCAGGAGATACAAAAGTGCAGGTCTTGAAAAAGTTTCTTCACAAAAATGTAGAACCTTAATCCACTACTGATAAAAAAAATATATTTAGAAGTACAAAAGTGTAACTTCTCAAATCAAGTTTTTTATGCAAATTGAGGACCCTTTCTTCAAAGATATGAAAGTGTTTAAATAATAAAAATAAAATTTAACTGTCAATAAAAATCGCTTTGAGCTGTTGAAACTGCAAACATGAAAATGTGGGATTTGGTTTATGAAAATAACAATGTGATAGCCTTTTAACTGATTCATTGTATATACTTCTTCTTTCGTACTTGCAGCTAACAAATTGAGAGCATTTGTTGAATTTCCAGAGGATGACTCAGCCTGGAATGTAGTTGAGATGTGTACATAGCACCTGAAAGTTCGAGAACCATGAGATTGATAGCGTTGACAAGGCATTTGGTGGCCATTTGTTGGCTGTGCAGCTTGACTAGGAGAAACCAAAATGCATCCCAAGTCAAGTTTTGCACTTTGCCGATTTGTTCTTCTCTGCTGGCTAGATCCTGTCTCCATTGATCTTTTAACATTTTTTCTTTTGAGAGCTTTCCTGGACAGAAATCGGAGATCAAGTTAGTTCCATATAAACTATTCCATATAAACTGTCATTTACCAACTCAATCACATTGTTCATTGTATCCCTAGCTATGGAAGTACCTCTATCGGCTTTTATTAACTGTGATTCCCACTCCGAAAATAAGATTTCTTTGTGCAATTCTTGGATTTTTGGTAGATTAGCAGTAATGCCTTCTTCTGAACTTTGCCAAGAGAGAAATTTTGTTACCTTATCATCTGTGTTTTCAAATTCTAGCCTAGTGTCAACTGTCTGTTCAATGAGTGATGCAGTGATAGTGCATAATGGGTCAACCAATGATATTTTATGGCAATGGATATTTAGTTGCCGAGATAAGGCTTTGGTCACTTCAAGGGCTTCTTTCTTGAATTCACCAATCTTCAGATAACCTTTGAATTTCTCTACTTGTAATTGCAGTTATGCAACTTGTTCTTCTTTAGCCTTCTTTTCCTGCTGAATTGTCGCTTGAAGCTTGCTGAGTTCTTGAGACAACTTTTGTTGTTTCTGGAGAGCCTGCTAATCGATCTTTTGTTTCTCCAAATTTAAATTTTATTTTAGTTGCTCATTCTAATGTTTTTGCTCTGCTAGCTGTTTCTCAAGCTGTCCTATCTTCTGCTGTTCCACTTCCATTTTCCCTTCAAGTTGGGAGATCCTTAGATCCTTTTCCTAGATCAGTTGGCTAATTTGGAAGCCTTTTCGATTGTAGCAGTTGTATAGGCACCTGCATATTGAGATAATTTGGCTAAATCCTCAGAAGGATCGACTTCTGAGTCTTTCCATACCACATTCATCAGTTTAGCTTGAGGAGTTGAGAATGGTCCCTGGTCAATTTTTCTCTTTTTCCTCTGTCTTTTGACCACAGCCCTATTCTTTGGACTGTAAAATACATCCAGGGGTGGTATTTCCTCTACCTTCAATACAATCTCTTCGGAAGGGTTTTTTGGAATTATTTCAATATCATGCTGAGTGTTAACTGTGCCGACTGCCCCTTCAATTGGAATATTAGTAACAATAGGCTCCTGTGTTGCAAGCGATTTTGGCATAATGATGTTTTGGGAGTCATTATGGTTCTTTATCATTTGATTGAACTGATCCCATTCATTGATTAAGCTGGAATCAATATGCACATCGGTATCTAGGAGCTCACTGGTCCTTTCATTTCTCTACTCCTTTTCAGGACTTTTCTCCTTTTCAGGACTCTTCTCCTTTTCAGGACTCTTCTCAGTAGTTAGTTCTTCACTGTGGCCTTCTTGCTGCACTATAGAGGTAGTGTTCAATAAATCCAAAGGCAGTGTTTGTAACCTCTGTGTCCTGAAATGCATAAACTTATATATCCCCCTTGCTCCTAATTTGATCTTTGCTAGATGTTTTACCCGTGAAAATGACTCAGTCGAAGAGAAAAAGTCATCAAAGTCATTTTTCTTATGTTCAAGTTTGGAAAGTTTTACCTGAGTGGTAAATTTGTAAGCCACTGCTTTTGGATCATACTGTCTCTTAGGAATGACTGCTAACTTCATAATTTTTATCTTCCCTACTTCTTTCTTTGCATGTTTGAAATCATGTAGTGAATAAGTACCACAGCGGAGGGGAAATGAAGGCCACATTTGTTTCTTAGGCTCTTTGAGGTTCCTGGACATTCCTGTTTCTGTTATCTGGTAAGCTATTTCTCTGGCCAATAGCTTATTAGGAATGTATAAGGGGAGAACATGTGGATCTATGGTGCTGCCAAAAAATCTGGCATAGGTGAACTTTTCTTCTTTGAACCAACTGTCGATTGATGTTAGGTCAATGCTGGCCTCGTCGAATAACCAAGGAGCAGGTTTGTTGAATATGTCCTGATGGACGGGTAAAAAAAAACCATGGAAAATTCTATATATATGATCTTTATAATGGGCCTTCCACAAATGCTTATGATAAATGTGAATATGGGTCTTGAGGACTCCATTTCCAACCTAGAATGGGGTAGTTAGAATTGAAACAGATGGTATCCATGATGTAGGCGCTCATATAGAATGGGGGTATTATCCGGGTAGTTACAAATCTATTTCTTCTATAATCAAGGATTTGGTTGGCCATTTTATCTCATAAAATGGTTGCCCAATCCATGATATAAGAGTGGATTGCTTCTTCCATTAAAGGCACCATTTCTATGGAAAACCTAGTTGAATCAGAGACTCCAAAGAGTCTACATATCATAGCGCCAACATAGAAATAAAGAGATGCTAAGGAGTCTACGGAGTACATATCAGAGGATTCATGCTTATGCTTGTTTGGGAAATGTCTCCATTGCCTGATAGGGTCCGACACTACATTGTTCTCCTTGGCGAAAGCTTCTAAAAATGCTTTGTTGTAATGTTTCTGGGAGTTCGACAAATGATACATCTTCTTGATATATTATGCCCTGAATGTCCAGAACATCCTTCCACAGGTTGTATATAATGCTCTGTCGGTTATGTTGATACTCTCTATACCCATCTCACTAGGTCATTGTATGGTAACACTTTCGCACTGGCTGCTATTTTATGGAGGAAGGAGCTGGCTAAATTGTTAAGAGTGTTTTCTAATTTATCAATTGAACCAGTCGTTGCTCCTTCTTCTTCAATTTCATTTGGATCCTCGGCTTCGAGTAGATTATATATGCCCTCCCATGAAGTCTTGCCAAGGCATGAACAAGTAGTATTAGCTATTAGTACCAACTTTGTTGGTTCATATTTCTCTATGATGGGGACTTTTTCTTTTCGAGATTTCTTAGACATTTTTGCTAGACTAATGATTTCAAGTTCGCTCTGCAAAATGAAACAAAAGGACCTAATAGTGGAAAAACTTGTTCAAAGCTAATACACAGTGCACAAGACTAACAACAACTAAGCGTAATAGATGTTATGGATCTATGACATGTTAAGCCACCACAGATGAATTTCTCAAAGGATTCAACCATAACTGCTTATTAATGATTTCCTCGTAACTTCCAACGTGAAACTTTAATGTCGTGATGATATGTCGCATCGCAAATTTATAACGGTCCTTTTTAGAATGGGTATCGTGACTTCCCAACCAGCGATTAGCGATAATTGCATATCGCAGATCAGGAGTTACAAGTGCCATGCTTAAATGCTTCCTTTGCATGGTTGCGATTATGATTAGTGGTGAGCTGGCATGGGGAAGCGACATGCTTTAAAATTGATAAATCGTTTAAATTTTCTTTATAATTGACTTATAAATTTAAACCACACATGTTCGTAATACTTCATGTTTTTCCTTTATCGAAAGTGCACTACACGCTAATGAGATCACATCGAAAGATTTCAAATGGGCTTTTGGGATGTGTTTTATGATTTTAGCGATGTGCGATTGCGATCAGCTTATCGCATCAGAGGTTTTCAATGGAACACTTGGGACGGCTTCTTGATGAGCAGCGATATGCGATTTCCGATAGAGTTATCGCATCGAGAGATCTCAGTGGAACACTTTAAGTTCACTATTGAAATAAAGGATCTGTGCAATGCAACATATTCCTTTTATAGTTGTTTTCCTTTGATAAAGCTTTATGATAAGGTTTTATTATAATTCAAATTGGATCAGCCCTTATCAAGAGGACTTTCATGGGTTCGATAGATTTGCAAATTGCGATTGTGATTTAACCTATCCTGAAAGTAAATTTTATATAACCTATTATAAAAATTTATTTTCAAATGTTTTATTGATTTTATTTATATTTTAAAAGGGGACCCATTTCTTATTAAAGTTTTATATGAAATTTTTTGAAAGGCGGAGCGTTGTTGTATAGCACAACACCACCTTATGGAAAAAAAGGCAGGAAAAATAGATTCAATATTTTTCTCCCTTTCAGCAGTCAATATTCATCCAGGTGAGGTCAACAACCAAACCCAAAACCTCTTTTGTTTCCAATCTTCCTTCAACTTCAGCTACCTTCTCCCCTTCCTCATCCATCCCCCCCTCTCCCCCATCTTCCGCTTCCAGGCTATTTCATCACAAGACCCCCCTCCTCCTCAATCCCCTCCCTCCTTCTTCTATCCCTCCCCCTTATCTGATATATTGGTCTCTAATCCCTTTGGCTCTCTTGCAGACCAGATCTCCCTCTCCCCCATCCTTCCTCCCCCCCTCTTCTTCCCTTTCCCTCTAATCCCTCCACTTCCTCGCCCATCCCCTCCCAAAGTCCACACCCCTCCTCTTTCGATCGCATAATCACTCACACCCTTTCCAAAGAGCTCCTCTCCTCTCACAATCACCCTAAAAAGGCAAGCAAAAAAAACTAACAGAGAAATTAGAGATGAAGCAACGAAAAAAGAAATGGCTCTGGGCACCCAACAACCTATGGACATTTTCCTAGAAAAAGATAAGGAGAAAACTGCCCACCCTAACAGAGGGAAAGGTCCCTCAACCCTTAACATCAAGTGATAATGATTATCGTCTCCTGGAATTGCAAAGGAATAGGAAGTATGCCAAAAATTAAGGTAATGAAAGATTTCATAACTTCAGAGAAACCTGATATCTTTGTGCTCCAGGAGACAAAGGCAAATGAAAAGGAAATGGAAACAATGATACAAAAAACTAAAAATTATCAAGGAGCCTCAATCCCAACAACCAAGGCCTAAGGAGGAATATGCACACTATGGAAATCCGAAAATTGGGAGCTCATTCTGCGAAAAAAAGAGTTGCATTGGATAAAAAATAATAATAATAATAATAAAATTAAAATTAAAAAATAAAATAAAATAAAAAATTATTAGAAGTATTGCATTATAAATATTTATGCCCCAAACCATTACAGGGACAAGGAAGTCTGATGGTCCACCCTAAAAAAGCATCTTATGCAGGACCAAATCAGAGGCATAAACATAGGAGGAGATCTCAATTTGGTATTAAGCGCAGAGGAAAAATTCGGGGGAAAATAAATTGTTGACCCTTATAGGGAAATGTTAGAATCTATTATTGAAGCATGAAAATTAATGGACATGCCTCCCAACAATGGAAAATACACATGTAGCAACAAAATAATTGGAAAAAAAAACATCAAGGAAAGATTGGACAGATTCCTAATACAATACAAAGTTGCCAATGAGTTCAGTGATATAAAGTCCAAAATCATCCACAATATAGCATCAAATCACAAACCAGTGGCAATCACCCTTGGGAAGTTAGACAATCTTGGCTCAATTCCTTCCATATTCAACTCCACGTGGAATGACATAGAAGAAGTCAAAAAACTCATAACTAAAGTGTGACAACACCAATTAATGGCTCACCTAGATATGTTTGGGAAACTAAACTAAAAGCCCTGAGGAGAGAGATAAAACATTGGGAAAGGACCAAAAATATAGAAACACAAAAAAGAAAGCTAGAAATAGTAGAAAAAAATAAACACAATCCAAATGGAAAAGAAGCAGCAAGAGGAAATTCAAGAGAGCATATGGCAGGAAAAACAAGCATATTGGGGGATGTATAGACAAAACAGAAAGGAAGAAGAAGAGTGGTGGGTAAAATCATGAAGTCTATGGCTCAAAACCGGAGACAAGAACACAACTTTCTTTCATAATACGTCCAGGATAAGAAGAAACCAAAATCAAATAGACAACATAAAAGATAATGAAGGAAAAGTAGTGAGAGGACAAGAGGAAATAAAGAAGGAGGCTTACAGATACTATAAAAATCTATTATCATCCCCAACATCAAATAACGAGCATGAAGAATAGCTTCAACATATACCCATGAAAATCAGTTAAGTAGAAAACAATGAACTCACAAGAATAGTTGAAGAAAAGGAAGTAGCAGATGCAGTTTGGGATTTGCATCTAGATAAGGCTCTTGGCCCGGATGGGTTCCCTATTTCCTTCTATAAAAAAAACTGGACCATTATTAAAAAATATTTTATAAGAATGATAAGAAATGTTTTTGGGAAATTTAAGGTTGGAGGGTTCACAAAATTTTCCTTCCTGGCTCTTGTTCCAAAAGTGCAAATACAATTTCTTTTAGTAGATTCATGCCTATTTCTCTGAGTAACTCCTCCTACAAAATCACAACAAAAATCCTGGCAAACAAAATCAAAGTATTGCCTCTAGAAATAATATCAGAAATCCAAGGAGTATTTGTCACTAAAAGACAAATTCTGGACAACATTCTAATAGTGTAGGAAGCTTTGCACTCTAGCCTAATGAAAAATGAAAAAGGAATGGTTGTCAAACTAGACATGGCTAATGCTTTTGATAGGGCCAACCTGGGTTTTCTCGCGTCTATCCTACAGAGCTTTGGTTTCTCCAAAAAGGTAATAGATATAATAAAAGCCTGTATTGTGGGTCCTTGGATTGCTCCAGTGGTCAATGAAGACCAAGTGAATATTTTCAGAGTTCAAGGGGGCTACAACAAGGTTGTCCTCTCTCTCCTTTCTTATACGTTATAATGGCAGACTCCTTGATCAGAAGTCTCGAGAAATGCAGACAAGAGAGGACTATCACAGGATTCTCAATTTCACCTGAAATAAAAAGTATAAATCACTCCCTATTTGTAGTTGACACTTTGATTATGGGAGGGGCCTCTTGTTGGGCTAATTTATTGACTAAATTAACACAAGTATTTAACTACCAATCCGGGTTTGTAAAACTTGGAGGCAAATCCACTGTATATGGACATCAGATATAATCAAGTTTAGAAGATAAAATTTGAAGATTTAAAGAAGTACATATTACAAATATAAACCTATTTTAACAATTTCTCATTCATTTATGTAATATATGAGGGAAGAGGCTCCTAACTTAGGAGAACCAAGTTGTCCTTCCCTACAATACTACTTTCATGAAGATAAATCGAAGAGCACTAATTAACAATGGTTTATGATGCAGAAGATGTAAAAGAAGAGGCTCCTAATTAAGGAGGTCCAGATTGTCCTTCTTCACAATCCTACCATATCACAATCACCATTGCTTCAAACCAGAAATGCAGCAATAGCTTCAACTAAGAAATGGAGAATGAAATTCAGTTTTAGTTCAAGATCAAATAGAAGGAGAATTTAACTTAAATTCCTTTATGTCCCTTCATATGTAGATTAGAATTAAACCAATATTCATTCAGCAATCATCACACATCTAAATACATTTGAAACAAAAACTGGTCTATGAAAACTATGAAAATTGAACCAAGAAGTGTACTTAGCTTGGTGTGGGGGCCCTCCACCCTTTCCTTGCACACTTGAAGAAATCTCAGCTACAACAACTTCAGTAAATCAACCAAGCATGAACAACAAATTGAAATGAGACAGGTTCTTCAAATTAGCTCTTTCAAATCCCCAGTGTCCTCGGCATAAAAAGTTAGATATAAATTACATTAAAAAAGCCATCAAAGTCTTGGCTTTAAATAGAGGTTTAATGAAACAAACTGATCTATATTATCTCTAACTCTCATATCTACTCATATCCACCTATCTAAGTCGAACTCATCCAATTCATCCCAAGAAATATGATCAATCCCATAAAATCTCAAAACTGCCCTATTTCCTAGGGATTTTCTGGTGACTAGTCATGTTTGACCAGCCTTGATCGGGCCTAATAAAGCTTGTTCTAGCCGAACCAAGTGGAGTTAGCTTAGTTCTAGTTCCCAAGCTGTCCATCCATGCATCAAACTCAAGCCCAAGTGTCCTGCAAACATGTCATCCATATAGCTATTACGGGAATTTCCGATTCAGTCCAAAATTGCACTTGAAACTCAATTTTCATAAAAACTTCTAGAAATTGCAAAATTAAAATTAAACACCCGAATATGCATAAAATACATCAAAATGAGATGGATATGATGGAAAATGGATGGAAAATATAAGGATTAAGTAGGTGTCCCTAAGCAAAAATAGACCAAAACTGAGGGCCAACACCTCTTGCATAATGGCAAGAAGAATAAAAAAGGTACTAAACAATTTTATGGAAGCCTCCAGGGGGCTTCTAAATAATCATAAATGCAGAATCTATGGATGGAACACTTCATCTCGCACTCTCAAAAAAATATTAGAAATTGTAGAAATTCCATTTCAAGAGAAGTGGAGCCACTTCCAATATCTTGGACTCCCGATCTCAAAAGAAAATTTGAAGACCGACATATGGAATAAGTACATTGAGAAAATGAAACAAAAAGTGTAGAATTGGGGCATGATATGGCTCAATATAGCAGGAAGGGTGGTATTAATAAAGGCCCTACTCATAGCTCTCCCAATCTATCAGTATGCTGCTATACTAGCCCCAGCAAGTATACACAAACAAATTGAGCTTGTAATGAGGGGGTTGCTATGGCAAGGAGGCAAAGTGGAGACAAAGAAGCACAACCTTGTGAAATGGGATGAAGTAACTCAACCCTATGAGAAAGGTGGGTTGGCAATAAGACTACCAAGAATAATGAGCTTGGCTTTAGGAGCAAAAATAACATGGAGACTAATTACATGAGAGAGCAGCTAGTGGAAGCAAATCCTAGAAGAAAAATACATGAACCACAATAGAAACCTGTTATTGAGAAAAGGTTATCCAATTAGGCCCTGCTCTGAGGTTTGCAAACTGATTAAAAAAACCATTTTACTCATTAAATAAAACTCTTCAAAGATACCTGGTAACGGTAAATCCATAAAAATATGGAAGGATAGGATAATGGGAAATCATGCCGTAGCTTGCCAAGAAAATCTTCAGGATCTAAGTATATGGATGAAAACAAAAGGAATCACTACGTTGGATGATATATCTCTATGGAGAGATGGAGAATGGGAGGATTGGAGGGTCCCCATCCTCCCTCTTGGCCCTGTCCCTTAGTGGAAGTCCCTAGTCTCATATCTTAAGGGGGTTTCTTTGCTAAGTATAGATTCAAAATATTCCCTTCGTTGGGACCCTGATGGAGGAGAATTTTCAGTCAAATCAGGATATGCCACTTTACGTCAACAGAAAATCAAGATTGGAGATTCTGGAGGGTGGCATGGAAAATCGAAACATTACCAAAAATAAAAGTATTCATGTGGACGTTACTTAATGACAAAACACTGACCGCTGATAATCTTAAAAGGAAAGGATATGAAGGCCCATCGTGTTATGCTATCTGTCATGGAAGTGAAGAAAATATTCAACATCTTTTCATGGATTTCCCCTTTGCTAGGGATTGCTAGAAAGGGCTTGTCAGTCCCTTGGAGTTTAGCATCCAACATTCACTACCTTATCATGAGCTTCTATCAACATGGGGAAAAAGATATCCATATTCCTTCAAAAACAAAGAAACAGTGAAAAGATATTGGTTGAGTTTGCCCTCATTTATGTGTTGGAAAATTTGGATAGCAAGAAATCAGAGGATCTTTAAAGACCGCACTCCAAATACCAAAACAGTCCTAGCCAAAACTTGGAGCATGTCATCTGAGTTCATCAACTCTAAAGGAGTGAAAGGAATAGATGTACAACAACTACAGCATGAGGAAAGATTCTAGGATGAATTCACGATGAACAAGCAACAAAAAATACACATAAGCAAATCTCCTAATAATATGCAGAATTGGAAAATAAGAACGAAACAAGAGGAGTTCAAAACATGGATGGAAAATTTAAATAGGCCCTGCTTACTCTTTGATAGTGCTTCAAAGTCCAACTCTAGGAGGTGTTATTTTTGACCCAGGAGGGAAAAATACTATTACTTTTGAATGGGGATTAGGAGAACTATCCAATAACAAAGAAGAAGCATATGACCTCCTATTGGGGATGAAAATCCTAAGGTAGCGCAGTATGAATAATACGGTAATAATGGGGGACTCTTCAATAACAATCCATTCGATGGTGGAAAGAAGACGCCCCAAGAACAAGGCCCCAAAACAAATAACAAAAAGGGTGGAAAAAATCTTGTTGTTTCTAAGTGAAGTCACCTTCAAGAATATCCTTAGAGAAACTAATTGTACCTTCGACATGCAGGCGAATCTGGCTATTAACCATCCTATGGGAGAATCTAGAATTGATAATGCGATTGCTCAGAAACCTATTCCATAGGAACTCCCACCACAAAGTGCAAAGAATAGCAATCAAAGAGGGAACTTCAAGTTGGGCAACAGTCACTTCGGCTCGAATAAGTATATATCTGAAGATCAAGAAATCGAAGGAAATCCCCAAGAACGGTCGTGACAATCAATCTACGGCTAACAAACTTCTTGCAGCTTTTCAAGCTTCCCGTGAAATGCATATATTCTCATCCCTGTGGAGGAAAGCTGCACAACTATATATTCTCCCCCTTAATTCATCTTATCATACCTATGCCATCTTCGTGCTCCCTCTCCTTCCCCTCAGTCTCAGTAGTAGCCTTCTCTTTTCAAATATTTATAGTTGCGCCCCTTTGGGGACTGAGCTTATATGCTCTAATCTAACCTTGCCTTATTAATTTTCGCAACTCTGGTGGGTATTTCCCTATTCCATTAGCCTTCACGCTGCTCTATCCTTCACGCAGCTCTAGAGGCGTCTATAATATTTTTGCCTTTGCATAGATCTGGTGCCCTCGCTACTACGCAGCTCTTGTTGCCCCCGCTACCACGCAACTCATGTTTCCCCCGCCTCCGCGCAACTCCTGTAGCCCCCCATGTCAGAGCAGCTCTTGTTGCCTCCTAGTTTATTTTTTGCTTTCGGTGCTTGCTCTCCCTTCCAGTAGTTGTGGGTCTTTGTGGGACTGCCTAATGAATGCTTTCATCTCTTCTCTCCGTATCCTATCTTCCCATCTCTAATCTGTTGGATTGATCGCCCTCTCCCTTCAGGAAATATGGAATAGAATCCACTTACAAATGTATCAAAGTGAAAAAACTGTGCAGTGTGTCAAGCTAACAAATTCACGATTGAGAAGGTCAGAGAAATGGTCAAAGACTACAAATTTGAAGGAAAATCTGAGAATTCCTTCCTAAAGAGTCAAATAGAAGAACATAGGAAAGAAATGTTTGCGATAAAATACAAATGCAGACATTTGGAGGAAATGATCAATTATATGAAGAGCTTACTTATTACTCAGATCGAAGAAAACACCAACATTCAGAGCAGCAAGAATTGGCCTCAGGAACCCTCAGTCAATAAAAAAGTAATTGTAAACTATTAAGTCTTTTTGCTACTAGCCCTTTATGTTCTGTAGGTGTAAATTGTTGCTGATCAGTATGTAAGTATTTATAAGGATAATGCTTTTTGTAATCTCAAAAACAAAAGGGGATGAGCTTGGAAGAAAAGGACTATTGGTTCTTTGTTTCTCTTCTAGGATGCCATCACCCATTTTGGCTTGATGTAATGGGAGCTTATCTCCCTCCTTTTCTCTTTTTGGAATAGAAAACCAGTAATCGAATTTGTTAAAAAAAAATATTCATCCAGGTGCAAAAATTTCTTTTATGGACATTGTTACTCATGCACTAAGTGTGACAACCCCTATAGACAACCCTCTTATAGATATCATTATGAATTGTAATTCATGTAAATTATGTGAAATTTTAATACATTGGTTGGTTAAGATGGTACATGGATTCATAGGTCTATAAGAGGAGGAGTTGCTTGTGAACCTAAGCCTTGCATTTATTCCATCACCTAAATCCCTGTTGGTTTAATGACGTTGTTGTATAGCCACTAAGTGCATGAGATGGGCCTCATGAGTGGTTGATGGGACCATCTCCTACATCATGAATTTGAATGGTCATTTAGTCTTGTCTAATCATGGTAAGTTGACTGGTTAGGGAATTCGAATGATCTTGTCTAGTCGTGGTAATTTGAAGGGTTGGGTCATTTCAACTAATCTTGCCTAGTCATGGTAAGTTTTTTGGTTGGGGCATTCGACTGATCTTGTCTAGTCGTGTTAAGTTGATTGGTTGGGTCATCTCGATAAATCCTGTCTAGTCAAGTTAAACCGACTACTTGTGTTAGGTAACATAGTGGTGTTAGGTCGTCTAGTTAAGTTATGTCGAAAGGCACTCAACTAGCTAAGCACAGAGGTGTATTCCAAAGTTAATTTTGCAAGCTTTGGAGAAGTGGGAATTTTATAAACCCATTTCCATAACGAGACCATGGAGATAGGATCAGGATAAAGTAACACCTCCCATTTTGTTGGAAAATTTAACTATGTTCGGTCTTCAATAATGTACTTGAGTCATTATGTAATGTACTTGTCAAAAGAATAAAGAAAATAATTTTTATCATTATTATTGTGACTTATTAGAGCATGGCTTTCATGATTGGGTCACCTTGTTTTGGGTCAAAGTCCCCATTGAGGACTTCTAGGATTTATTTTGAGTCTATAGAATTATTGTACATTTAAAGAGACCTTTCTTGGGCTTTTGAATCATGTAAAAAGGTTTAGTATTGAGTCAAATATGAATTATGGAACCTCCACACCATGACGACATAAGGGAAGATCAAGTCGGACTAAGGCCCTATTCGACTCCACAAGAATCCTATAAAAGGAAGGACATTGAATTCATTTTGAGCATCACTTCTCATCAAGTTCGAATTCTCTCTACTGGGTAGAAGTGAAAAGTGCGTAGTTGGGAAGAAGTGAGAAGTGGGTAGATGGGAAAGTACGTTTCCAGGAAGTCAAAGTGAATGCAATTTTGGGTGATTCTAAGAGTCAAGGAAAATCAAAATTTTGGTGGTGTTCTCTCTCTATGTCATGCTTTGGATTGGGAGATTGAAATATTCCAAGTTGGACTGCTCTCGGAAGTTGTTCGCTGCTACATGTTACTGCATAGTCGAAGTTGTTGGGAAGAGGTCAATCTTTTTGAGGTTGAATTTTGGTATGGAGGGAAGGTCCGGCCTTGGTCTAGGGTGAAGAGTCTCAATGAATAGTATTGAAAGGAAGAATTACTTTGATAGGGTTTCCCCTCGAGGGGAGTTTTGCCCTGAAATGTGCCTACATCTTGTGTTCATTGTTTTATGTGTTGCTGCTTTTGGTAACTTCTTGATGAACTAAAGAAAGAAGATATAAATAATTGTAATAATAAGAAACATCACAAGTAATTATCAATATCAAGAAAAAATTTACTGCCTTCTGATTTTCCAACATGGTATCAGAGCTTTGGTGAAGAAACAAGAAAAAGGCAGATCCATTCATAGGCACTATCTCAAGGAAAGAGTTTATATTCAAGGAAGATGTCTAACTCAATAAAGGGTGAGAACAAACTTGAAGGAGAATAAAACTTCAGATCATGGAAGAAGAGGATTGACTTAATCCTTGAGAAGAACAAGGTGTTGGATTTGGTAAAAGGAAATGTAAAGAAGCCTATAGAAGAAGTCAGTGATGCCAACAAAGCAAAATTCATGGATCTAGAATTGATGGCTATGACTCTGATGGTAGAAGGGATAAAAGAAAATATTGTCCAATTTATAGCTAGCATCGATCACGCTCAAGATATGTATGAAGCCTGGTTGGAGATGTTCACTATTAAGAACATTGGTCAAGTAGAAAATTTGAAGAATGAGTTGAGGAATACGAAAATGACTAAAGAAGATAATGTTGCAACCTTCTTTGTGAAGATAGCTAGACTTAGGGATGATATTTTGGCCATCGATGAGATTGTTCCAGATGTTATCGCTCAGGTTGTTCCCTTTGACTCCTAAGGGAATACGGCTGAGGTAACCACAAACCAAGCTTTGGACTGCAGGTCCTAGCCTACTAGCAGTTAGAGAGGGCTCTCTCTTTGGGATTTAGCTTTGTTTAAGGGATTATTTTAGGCTAGATATGATGCACATGGCTTTTAATTTAGTTTGGTGGGATGGTTGATTTATTCAGGCAGAGTTGGCATGCAAAGTGTAAGAAGTTCAAACCATTGGGCATGGAGTCAAGGATTAAGGGCTGCTGGGTGTGTTTTCTTTGGTAGAAGAGGGGAATACAGAGCAGGATAACTACACATGGAACATTCTTTAATACTGGAGCAAGGATGAAATGGAGGTCAGGGAATGAGAGGCAATTAAGGATCTCTCATTCAGCCAAAGAAGGAAGGTGAATGAATAATATCTAGGAGCAATGAAGAATTCCTAGACAACATTCAGAAATGAGAGAAATAGCTTAAACATGATCAATTAAGTATGCATATTCATCACTAGTTCAGAAGAAAATATTAGGAAATCACAGAAACTGAGCATACAGTGCTGCTAAGCAAGTTCTAAGTTATTCTTTCTTTCTGCAACTTGGATCATGACACATAGGTGATACAGACACATATAAACTGAAAACAGAGGCGAAAACAAAAAACTTATTGAGCCATGTAGAAGCGTTAGAATTCTGAAACAAACTCTTTATGCCATCAAAACCACAACCAGCAGTTCATAACAATGCATTCCAGCAATATTTGATTATAGAACTCCCCAAAATCTACAGCGCAAGTCTCTCCAGAGGGATATCAACCAACAAACAAACCAACCCTTATTACATTGTTCAAGGCTGTATTTATAGGCAAAATATCTACAAAATAGATATGATAGAAGATTTGAGGAAATAACTGCAATTAACCTAACTTCTCTTGCAAGTAATGTAAAAAATATCTATCTAATGCTGCGCTGGGGGCAGCTGCTTCAAAAAATGAGGCTATGTGGCGTCCTTTGGTAGCTCTGCTATCCAATCTGCAATAACTATGCCTTTAATCTCTTATCTGCACCTCTTAGTCAGTTCTACTGCTCTTAGGTGGCTCTGATTCTTATTAAATCTGATATGACTCGGCTTTAATGGCCTTTAACTCTGTTCTGATACTCTTTAACTGGTCAATTTCGCTCCTTTCGGGCAAAAATAACTGCTGCAAACCATGCGCTGGACTTGAGGCTTTCCATTTTGGCCATTTTTTCTTAGCGATGCGCGATTAGCGCTTATCGCGCATCGAAAACTGCCCCTAATTTTCATTTCGGTCTTCCTAAGCAGCGATTTCGCCTTTTGCACTTTTTTTCTCGGCGGTGACGTCAGTGGTGGGACCCAGTACGACGGATGACGTCAGCGGGGTGACGTGGCAGGATGACATGGCGCTTACGTCACGCAGGGGGAAGCGGTATCCAGTTTCATGGCGCACCGCTTTTGTGCACAGGTGGTTTGGGAGGAGGGGGCTCCACCACAGTCGAGAGGGTGACGCGTGGCGGGAGTACGACGGGAAAACCGCCCATCTCCCGGATGCTAACCATCGACAGGTTCGGAGGGGAAAATACCCGCCCACCGTAGATCTAGGGCCCGGGCAATCAGACAGATGGCGGAACAGAGAAGGCGGCAAAAGGATAAGGGACGGGGCCCGCGACGCCTTTATTAGTTATTTAATTTCAGCGGGGGGGGAACTTTAGGAAAGTGGGTTTACGGGATTATGAGCGAGCGGGTCAAACTATTTAAATGAGCGACTTTAGGATAAGGGTGGAACATGGGTCTTGTAAGGTTAGGGTTGAGGGGGAATGGTTGTTAGTGTGACGAGATGTCAGACTAACTCCAGTTAGGAGGCAGATGGGTTAGTAGGAGCCCCAGATGGACTACTGCCTCTCGGACTTAGAAGAATATGGATATAGTGCCAAGGAAGGGATATTATTATTTATTGGGATTTTATATAGTTTTAATAGCAAATAGGGATGGGAAAGTAGTTAGGGAGCTATACAGTAGAATTAGGAGTTAATATGACTTGGTGGAGTGGAAATGTAAGGGAAATGATGCCAAGTTCAAGATATGGAACTTAAACATGTGATTTGAATGGGATATGGAGAAATGATTTTACACAAGAAATGTGGCTTCTTTTGGGTAAATCCCAAGGTCCACTAGGGGAATGTTAGTAAGAGATTTGGGAAATAAGAAGAAGGGGGAGTTAGAGATGCCTTGCTTGATCTGATCAAAATGAAAAAGTGCCTCAAAAATGTGATCTGGATAAATATAATACTTGAAAACATGAGATGGATCACATAGCTTGATTTCTGCAACCACAAAACTACTTACCCAGCCTACTTTACCTAGCATTTTTTCTTCTTTTGGTTTGGGTGCACTTGAATTAGCAAACCTAGCTTTTCAACTTTTTCTTTTTTACTGTCCTCCTATCTACATCTATACTTATTTCATCTAGGGGCTCAGATTAGGCTGTTGAGCACCCTTGCTTCTCTACCTATCTAAGAATCTGCAAGATTAAGCTGTTTGGACAAATAATGATTCTCTATATTCTACAACAGGAAATTGAAACCTAGGGAGACCAAGATTAAGCTATTTGGACCTCCCTTTAACTGAAAATTCTTCAAAAATGGAACTTCTTGGAAATATGGAACCTTACAGCATGAAAAGATGACATATTTTGCATGTAAAATAGTCAATCATGAAATATGAAACCTATTGCAATAGGCAGCTAACAGTGGCTCCACTTGGGGATGGTTTTTCAAGATGAAAAGCCAAGAACATCAGGTCAGAATGCCTTGATCTTCAACTGAAATTTTCCTTCTTCTCAATGCCTTTGACTAAATTCTTATAAGCTGATATGCAGTGTCCTTTTGAGCTAAATTGCAGAAAAATTACAGCTTTGCTTGCCTTTTGGGTGCTTGTAAACATATTGAAATCTACTTGAGCACTTCTTTGGAATTATTTCAAAAAACAGAGATCTGAAATGGAGCTTTCTTTGCTCTTTCCTTCAAAATTTGTTGTGTTGTTCCCTCTTATCGGCCTGCTATAAAGCGAAAACAAAGTGCTGAAAATATAAAATATTAATGTACAGATAATATACAGATCTGCATTGTATCTAAAAGGGGTCATGATAATGCTTCAACATGTGGCCATTAACAGGGCCTTCCTCAGCTGTGCTGCCATCCAAACTCTTCATAAAATATGTGTTGTTGCCCTGAACAACAGAAATAATAAAGGGGCCTCTCCAAAGGAAATCGAACTTGCCATGCTTTCCTTTGTCCTCCCTTCTTGAATCCCATCTTAAGACTTTGCTGCCCATGAAGAAATCTTCAGCCTTTGTTCTTTTGTCAAACATTTTCTTGAGCTCTTCTTGTAAAACTTGAGTTCTGTTATACACTTGCTCTCTTGTTTGCTAGAAATAGATGGTTTGGTTTATCCTCCTTTGGATATCATTGGGCTCAGCCTGAATCTCTTGCAGCAGCTTGATAACAAGGATTCCTAAAGAAGAAGGGAAATTGGCCTCCATGCCATAGACTAACTCATATGGGCTGATAGTTGTCAATCTATCAGCCCATAGTGCATTTGTGAGCTTTTTGTGCCAATTCTTTTTATTCTCCTCTAAGAATTTCTTGATGATATTGATTAGGCTTTTGTTGGATGACTCGGCTAGGCCATTACCTTGAGGGTAATAGGCTGAGGAATGACCCAAGGTAATGTGGTATTTGTGGCAGAAACTGATCATTCTCTTGGATTTGAAGGCAACAGCGTTGTCTGTGATGATTTTTTCAGGGCAGCCAAATCTGGACAGAATATTGGTTTCAAGGAATTGGATAATGGTGGAGTCATTGGCTTGCCTACATGGGATGGCTTCAATCCACTTGGTGAAATAGTCTGTGGCTGTTAGAATCCACTTATGCTAGCCTGAGGATGATGGGTGGATTTCTCCAATGAAGTCAAGACCCCATTGTTGAAAAGGCTTCTCGGTTGAAATGGGCTTAAGGGGCAAGGGTAGAAGCTTTCTTTTTCCTTCAAAGACTTGGCATTTATGGCATGAAACCGCAAACTTTTTGACATCTGCAAACAATGAGGGCCAATAGAAACCAACCCTTAATATCTTATCAGCAGTGGATTTCCAATATAGATGCCCTCCACAGTCCTCTGCATGGAATTCTTTCATAACGCTGTCAGTTTCATTTAAAGTTAAATAGTTCAGCAAAATTCCTTCATGATTTTTCCAAAACAGGGCACCATCTAAGACTCAAAACTTTGATGCTTTTATTTTTAAAAATCTCTTTTTGGTTCTGGACAACCATGGGGGAGCACACAGGTTTAACAAGATAAAACAAATATCAACATACCATGGGGATTGCAAAAAAGCTTCACTGGTCTGTGGAGTCGCCAGCTCCTGTTCATTGTCTAGTTCATTAATATCTAAGGCTTGAAAATTGGTTTCGGATATCAGTTTGGCTAAACCTTGTCCCTTTATGAGCTTGGTGGGTTTTATCTCAATGTCATACTCAAGGATATTGGCAATCCACTTGCCTCTTTTGCCCTCAATTCCCTCTTGAGTTAGTATGTTTTTTACAACAGCATTTGGTACATAAGCAATCACATGGAGTATAAGATGTAAACTCGAAAATCTTTGATGGCCTTAACAAGGGCATAGGCCTGCTTCTCCATGATTTGGTACTTCAAGGGGGCATCTCTAAGGGCTAAAAAAAAAAAAAAAATTGGCTTTTCATTTCCCTGGTCATCCTCTTGCAAAAGGACAACAGCTATGGTGTGTTCAGATGCAAATGAAAAGATGATGAAATCTTTGTCAAATTGAGGACTTGTGAGGACTGGGGCTTGGGTTAATGCAATTTTTATGCCCTCAAATGCTTGCTTGGCTTCTAAAATCCACTTTACCTTGGAATCCTTCTTTAACATGTTATTTAGCATTCTTGTTAAATCAGCCAAGTTTGGGATGAATCTCCTTAGGAAATTGATCTTTCCTAGGAATGCTTGCAACTCTTTGATGTTTCTTGGATATGGGATTTGCAGAATGGCTTGGATCCTTTCGGGATCGATTCTAATTCCATCTTTTGAAATGATATGGCCAAGAAGTTTGCCTTCTTCTAGGCCAAAGAGAGACTTCTTGGGGTTCAAGGAAATGCCATATTTCCTACAGGTTAGGAACACTTGCCTTAGGTGTTTTAGATGCTTTTGATCATATTTTGAGAAAGGGGTTAAGTCATCAAGGTAGACCACTAAGAAATCACGGATTTCCTTGGAAAATGCGATGTCCATTGCCCTTTGAAAGGTAGCACCTGCATTCTTTAATCCGAAGGGCATTTTCACATATTTAAAAGTTCCCCACGGTGTTGTAAAGGTTGTCTTGTCTTGGTCATCCGGGTGAACAAGTATCTGATTGAAACTTGAAAATCCATCAAGTAAAGAAATTCTTGAAGACCCCACAACCCTTTGTAGAATATGGTCCATCTTTGGCAATGGGTAGTGGTCTTTAAGGGAGACTTGGTTCAAATTTCTTAAGTCTACACATAGCCTAATCTCACCTGTTTTTCTTCCTTGTGGGAACAAGATTGGATACCCATTCAGAAAATCTAATGGGAGCTATGATACCAGCCTCAAACATTCTTTTTACTTCTTTCTCAATCAAGGGGAGAAGCACAGGATTGATTTTCCTTAGTTTCTATTTGAAGGGCTTTTGATTTGGCTTTAAGGGAATAGTATGTTGAATAACAGAGGTGTCATAGGACTTGAGATCCTCATAACTCCATGTAAATACATCTTGGAACTCTTTGAACAGGTCAACATATTTTGGCTTTTGATCAGCAGGCAAAGACTTGGATAGTTTTATCATTTTGGGCTTCTCTGCTGTCCCAATATTACAGTCTTCCACAGCAGCGTTTAAGGGCTGCATCTTTGGTTTTTTGGGAACATCGTTTGCATCAAACATATCCTCCAATGGAGTTAGGCCAGTAGGCAAACAATTGTCCTTTAAATCCATCACTTTGGCCTCTACTTCAGCTATATCTTCTAAATTCATTTGCTTCAGCTCTTGAATGTTTTTGGCATCAAAAATGGTTGGGTGCAGCATTTGATTTGTTGCTTCAGCTGTAATAGTTTGCTCATTTTGGTTTACTTTCATTTGTGGGTCATCCATGGCATCTTCATCAATGTTTAAGCTTGAAAATTCTTGTTGTAAAGTGAAGAAATTGTTTATTTGTGCATCATTTTCAAATACTTGCCAATATTTGACATTGTTAGGGACATCATGCCTGTTTTTTATTTCAGCTGAGAAATGGTGATTGGGCTCAAATGGCAGCTTGCATGTGCTAGCAAAAGTAGCTAGGCTGTGTGCATGTAGATTATAGCTTGGAATTTTGGCAAGCTTGCACTCGGTGAAGGTATCAAGTATTTATGTGGCAGCAGTCCTATAAGCTCTTAGCCTATTGTTATTTGTAACAAAGTTACCTTTCATCTGTTGAATAATCAGGTCGGAGTCACCTAGAATGGAAAATTTTGTTGCTCCTAGAGATTTGATTAGCTTAAGGCCTAAAAGGAGGGCTTCATACTCTGCCATGTTGTTAGTACATCTAAATTTTAATCTATAAGCATGACCCTCGGCATGATTGTTTTGTGTATTATGGATCCATACTCCTGCCCCTGCTCCTAGCTTATTAACTGAACCATCAAACTCCAAATACCCTAGGATTTCTTGCTCTTGACTAGTAGTGAGAGTTTCAACCATTTTAGGAGTGGGCAGATTTGAATTTTCTGTTTCGGGAGGTCCTTCTTGTGTTCTGGTTGCATTAATTGTTTTGACAGTTTCTTGGGTATGGGCAACCGATTCCTCACTTATGCATGTTTCTTGTTCTAAAGCCAAAGGCTTATCATCAGTGGGAGGAGACCTATCATCATTAAACAAGATAAATGAATCCATATCAGAATGGATTGAGTAAATTGGAAAGTTTTGGGGCTTTTCCTCACTACTTACCATATATTTCATAAGCATTTCCCTATACAGTCTCTTTGGTTGCCCAAAGACTGAAATAGTGGCATAAGAGAGGTCTAGTTGGAGAGATCCTTGGAGTTTTGCTCCCCAAGATCTTGATAAGAGCATGCCATACTTTGGTGGAATGTCAGCAACCACCACGTCCATTAGGATTGTTTTGTTGGGGTAATGGACTAAAGACACACATAAATCCTTGATTAAGCCTAAACACTTGACCTAATTAGAATCAAATGAAAATAAGTCTTTGTAGGGTCTAGTGACCTCAAGGTTTAGCTTCTCCATTACAGCTTTCAGCATTAGGTTGTGTGAACCACCTGAATCGAACATAGCATGTGCAACACTTTATCATGAATATGTAAACTGACATAGAAGGGTAGAACAAATCCATGTGTTGATTTGCCATCAACTTCAGGACCGAAAAGGAGCTCAGGTTGATAATCTAAAACATTAACATCATCCCTATTCTCTGGTATGTGCAACGATCTTTTGATTCACTGCCTATATACATCATGTTTGCCAAGTTTAGAGAGAGGAATAGATATCTTTAGTTTACCAATTTCTGCCTCTAAATCAAAAGTTTTCTCTGATTGGGTTTTAGTATTGTGACTGGCAGATTTTGCTTTTTCCATTGCACTTTCAGCAGTTTGCTCTTGGTTATCAGTGTTATATTGAGGTATTTCTATTTTGGGAAGGCATTCAGGAGTGTTGTTTATATTCTCTTTTGAGGAAGAGGATACAAAAGGCTGTTTTTTAGAGGGTTGCATATCAGATACATCCTCTATGGTCACTTCTTTTAATTTTGGGTCTGTTTTATCGGCAGGTTCTGTTAGAGCAGCCTTGCCTTTAATTTTCTTAGGCTGCTTGATATCATTTGGTTTAACATTTTCAGGCACATCTATGGTTCTTGTCCTCAGCTTATACTGTTTGTGGACCTCATAAATTGCTGAATCACAGCCTTGTTTAAAGTCAAAAGACTCTCCAGACTTAGTCTGAAATTGATTTATATCATGGTCATCTTGGTCTTCTTGGGTTAGAAAAACTTGTTGTTCACTCTTCAAACCCATCAAGTTTATGTGAGTTTCCTCTATCTGCTCACTAGATGTGGATGCTTCAGCATAGTCTTCATGAAAACGAGGTCTTATATCATGGTCGGGGCTAGCCCTTCCAACGTTTGGGTTTTGGTTTTTCCTAAAATTTGGGTTTCTGATAGTATTGGCTTGTTGTCCTTCCCATGATGTTTTTCTTTCCATAGTTCCCATTCTATCTTCAAAATTGTTTACTTTATTGAAGATTGCATCCAACTTCTGCTCAAACGCTGGAGGTTCTTCTTTAAAAGTGGTTCTTCTCTCGGCTCTTGCTCTGTTTCTTTTGGCAATCAGATTTGCCTCCAAACTAACAGCTACATCCTGCATGTCTGCTAAGTTTTGAGGAGCTCTTTCCCTCAATTGATAGGCCATATCTGAATCAAAACCATCAGGGAAGTTATATAAAGCTAGATCAGGTGGAGGTCTGAGGTTCTGTGGGATCGCATTATACACATTGTTAAATCTTGCACAATAGTCTAAGACAGCCTCTTGAGGGCCTCTTTTGATAGTATCATATTCAGCTAGAATGTGCAGTGGATCTTTCTTTTTCTCCCATCTGTTAAGGAATGTTTGGTAAAGGGCATCTGGGTTAGCTATGGAATTTGCAGGAAGAGCTCTAAACAAGGGCCTAACGTCACCTGTGAGACTTTGGACAAAAATCTTCATTCTTACATGATCTTCATCTATTTCATAACTCTCAAAATAGTCCTGCATTTCTTGGTGTGTTGCAGGGCTGTGCAAGAACCAGTACCATCAAAATATGTGATTTTAGTTTGGTAATCCTGAGGCATAGCCCCAGGATTTGCAGGCAGTTGTAAAGGTGCATATCTATTCACCATATTCACAGGGATAAGTGGAACGACTTGAACAATAGTAATAACAATGGTAATAGGAGGAGTATGTGCAGTGAATGGAGGTGTGGAAAAGGTGCTTGGAGAGGTGGATGATGAACAAGGGGAAGTAGGGGTTGAATGAAATAAAACTCTAACAGGGGTTGGAAAACAGCTTGGTTGAACTGTTTCAGGACTAAAATCAACAAACTCTTCTTGTTTTTGTTTGCTAAGGTTTCTTGGGATTAAATTGGGATTTTCAAAAATAACTGGGGGATTTGGGTCTAGATTTGACCTGGTATTACGTGTTTTCTTCTTTGGAGCCATCTTCTAACTTCTTTTTTGGAATTTTCTAAAGATGTTCCCCAGCGGAGTTGCCATTACGTTATCGCTCAGGTTGTTCCCTTTGACTCCTAAGGGAATACGGCCGAGGTAACCACAAACCAAGCTTTGGACTGCAGGTCCTAGCCTACCAGCAGTCAAAGAGGGCTCTCTCTTTGGGATTTATCTTTCTTTAAGGGATGATTTTAGGCTAGATATGATGCACATGGGTTTTAATTTAGGTGGTGGGTTGGTTGATAATCCAGAGTTTAGACTTGCGTTGTATACTTTGAGAGCATCTATAATCAAAGACTGCTGGAATGCTTGGATGTTGAAACTGTCTGTTGTGTTTTTTAATGGCTGAAGAGTGACTATGGAATTCTTGTGCTTCTACATGGCTCAATAAGTGTTTCTTACCTCTGTTTTCAGTTTTTATGTTTGCTATATCATCTATGTGCCACCATCTAAATAGCAGAAAGGAAGAATAGTTTAGAATTTGCTTAGTAGCACTCTATGCTCAATTTCTGTTATTTCTACATGTTTTCCTCAGGAATAGTTATGAATATGCATACTTAAATGATCATGTTTACACTGTTTCTTTCACATATGACTGTTATTAGGAATTCTTGACTGCTCCTAGATAAACACTCATTCACCTCCCTCCATTGTTAGCTAATGAAAGATTCTTAGTTGCCTTTCATCTCTGGCCTTCATTCCATCTTTTTTTAGCAATTCATATTGTTTTATGTGTAGCTATCCTGCTCTGTATTCCTCTTGTGACCAAGAAAACGCAACAACAAGCCCTAATCCATGACTCCATGCCCAATGGTTCGAACTTCTCACACTATGCATCCTAACTTTGCTTGAAAACATCATCCTTCCCACAAAACTCAAAACAAAACCCAAAGAACATCATAACTAGCCTAAAATCAGCCTCAAACAAAGCTAAATTATAAGAGAGAGCCCTCTCTAATTACAGGTAGGCTAGGACCTGCAGTCTAAAGATTGGTTTTTGGTTACCTCGGTTGTATCCCTTATGGAGCCAAGGGACAACCTGAGTGATAACACCAGATAAAGAATCAGTGATCACTACTATATTAGGATTGCCACCCTCTTGGGGTGTATTTGCTTCAAGTCTCAACAGTTGGAAGGTAGCTCCCACCTTTGAAGAATTATGGACCGCATGTAGTCAAGAATAATTAAGGATCTCAATGGGTGCAAATCCTGAAGGAGTATCAAATGCTTACGTTGCTCATCACAAAGGAAAGAGATCCAAGAGACCAAGGAAGAAAGTTGACATGTCTAAGATAGAGTGCAAGCAATGTCATAAGAAAGGTCACTACAAGAATGACTGTCCCGAGAATCCAAGGAATAAGGAGAGAGGAAGAGATCAAGCCAACTTTGTTGAACAAGGAGACTCAAAGAAATTCAAGCCTGAAGAATCTGACATTAGGGAATTACACTATTAAGTCATTTACTTTACATAACTTGTTTTATATGTTTTAGAATTTATAGGTTTTTTACATCTTTGGAAAATACATTTTTGTATTGTTTTAAGTTTGTAGGTTTCTCTCAAGCTTTGGAGGGAACTCCTAACAACTCTAAAAGATAAGTATCTCATGTCTTTTCATTTTTGGGTTCATGTACTCATTTAGTTTCGATTATATCAAATACTAATCACCTTTCCCCCTATGTTGTCTTGATTAGGAAAAACAACTACAATAAGGAGGATCTCTCACAACAACGTTAGTCAAGAAACAAAGGTATGATTTGAATACATTGATTGAAAGAAGTATTCATTTAATGATATATTATTAATTTTTTTATGACTAGATGTATTGAATATTAGTGATTCTTGTTTGGGTGATTCATCTCTTGATAAATCTACCCACCCCACTCATATTCTTGATTGACTATGTAGAACCCTAGACAGGTTTTGGAAAACCCTAGCCAAAGGGTATGCTAATGTGAATGTCTGAAATCCTAAATTGTTTAGCGATAATGTGAAATGCTAGTTGAAGTCTTATTAATGAAGTCATGTTTGGGATTTTGGTATGATCCAGAAATCCTAACTTGTTAGGGTTGAGTGATAAGGTCTAAAATCTTGGTACCTTTGAAGTCTTGGTAATATAGGATTTTTTATGTTTCTACATTGGAACCCTTACACATTAGGGTTTGGAGGAATGTGTGAGTAAGACCCTTATATTGTCTTAGGAATATTTTCCTTGGCTTATGTGTGTTTATCTTATCACAACCTATTATAATCAAAATGATTGTGTGTCTAACTCTTATTTGATATTGTTGTTAAGTTGGGTTTGACTAACACATGATATGAAATGTATTTTTGCACAATAATGAAGTATAGGCATATATAGATATGTTATTTTGGTTGAAATCCTAGGTTGGTCTAGCTCAAGATGTATTAATGTTGATTGGACATATGATATGCTTATGAATTCCTAGATATGTGTTGACCTTGTCATTGATGGTCATGAGTTTTAGGATTTAATGGAATTCCTTATCTAAGATTCTAGGATGAGGATATTTGGAAATCCAGGTTGTTATAACTAAACCTTAGTGAAGTTAAAATTGTATAGTATGTGAAATATAACAATATGAGATCTATACATATTATGATTGTTGAGATTGTGGAAATGGAATTCTAGGGTTTTGGAGCTGAAACTTAGTTGAATTAGAAATATTTAATGAATGTTGACTATATGATTTGAGATTTGTGAAGAGATTGTTGAAATTCCAATGTTTGGTTGAGTCTGATGATTGCCTGGAAATCTAGGGTTGGAAACTAACCTTAGTAGTAGTTGGTCATGTTAGTGACTATTTTCTATGGTCGATTGAAAATCTAGGGGTTGGATCTAACCCTAGTGGAAGCTAGTCAAATTAATGACTAAGTTGTGATTGACTTTGATTGATTCTTTTATATGAAATCTAAGATTTGTATGAATCCATAGTGAGAGGTCTAACATGCATATTTTGAAAGGTTGTTAGATACTTGTCTAGATTGTTTCTAGGGTTTTCTATATGTTGTAGTAAGATATGTCATACCTTTGGAAGGCACGTTGAAACCCTATATGGAATGAATATTGTTATGAAGTAGTCTAGGCTATATAAAGTCCCTAGCAAGATGTTGAAGAGTATATGTCTCTTATCTGTAATTGAGTTTGGGTATCTGATATGTATAAAGATGAAATGCTTATGTGATTTTTATATGGCTAACATCATGCTTCTATAGTTTTAGCTATATTTACTATTGAAGTTCTGCAGGCACACAATCTTCAACTTGGTGAAGATGCTCATTGATGTGATAAGCATGATATGGATGATGATAACTCTGATGAAATGGTTGGAAGCTATGATAGATTCTCTGATGTCGAAGAGAAGAAGATGATCTCTCGGAGGAAGCATGAATAGAAGAGAGCTTCCTAATATTAAGAGGGAGTCCGAATAAAGAGGTGCTTCCTGGTTGAGAGAGAGTGACATATATGGTTCTCTGCTTCATGTGTCATGTACTAGACCAAGGCTAACAGACATAAGTCTAAGTGAAGGCCATGAATAGGAAAAAGAAAATTGGAGAATGCATTTTGAAGTGCTGATGAAAGAAGGAAAGTAGGGTCTGTTTGAAGAATATGTTGATGCATGAAAAGTAAGAAGGAAAACATATGATTGAGGAATCTTCTGTCAAATATTTGGTTGATAGTCCTACTATGGAAAGCTGAGAAGCAACATTTATTGTCTGTAAGACCTCTGAGGTTTGTATTTGGTTATGTACATACAAAAGTATATTATTGATTGGGGTTGTGTTTGTATAGGTGAATCTCTCGAAGAATTTGAGAGCGTGTTGGTTGCCAATCAGTTTGATTGAGAGAGATTGGACATTCTTGATCTGTTGGATCAAGGGATATCTAGGCTCTATGAATGAATCATTGCCTGGGCAGACATATGGTTGACACTTTGTGTTGATGTCTGGTTCCCAAAGTTGGAAAGGTGGTGTTGGTTATTAAGCTCTCACACACACCTAGATTTTGGGTTTGTGGTTAGCAAGTAAGTTTGATGGTACCTAGAGGGGCTGAAAGCTTGAGCCCACCTTAGTCCCACCTGGATAGATTTAACTGGTCAGGAATCTAGTCCATGGAATTGTGGTGCCTAAACTATTGAATGACTATTTAAATATATTTCCCTAGTCAGGAATCTAGTCCATGGCTTTGCGGTGCCTAAACTTATTCATGGTTCATATAGTTTGAGATCTTCCATTGTATATGTACATTATGAATATTTCCCTAGTTAAGAGGGAGTGTTGGAAAAAGTAACTATGTTCGGTCTTTAATAATGTCCTTGAGTCATTACGTAATGTACTTGTTAAAAGAAAAAAGAAAATAATAATAATAATTATTATTATTATTGTGACTTATTAAAGAATTGGTTTCAAGCTTGGGTCATCTTGTTCTAGGTAAAAGTCCCCATTGAGGACTTCCAGGATTTATTCTGAGTCTATAGAATTATTGTACATTTAAAGAGACCCTTCTTGGGCTTTTGAATCATGTAAAAAGGTTTAGTATTGAGTCAAAAATGAATTATGGAACCTCCACACTATGTCGTCCTAAGGGAAGATCAAGTCGGCCTAAGACCCTATTCAACCCCACAAGAATCCTATAAAAGGAAGGACATCGAATTCATTTGGAGCATCAATTCTCGTCAAGTATGAATTCTCTCTACTGGGTAGAAGTGCGAAAATCTTGTTGCTGGGCAAAAGTGCAAAGTGGGTAGTTGGGAAAGTTTGTTGTTGGGAAGCTGAAGTGAATGCAAATTGGAGTGAGTCTAAGGAGTCAAGGAAAATCGAAATTTTGGTGGTGGTCTCTCTTTGTTTCATGCTTTGGATTGGGAGACCCAATTCTTCCAAGTTGATCTGCTGCCAGAAGCTGTTAGCTGTTTCATATTCAAAGTTGTTGGGAAGAGGTCAATCTTCTCGAGGCTAACTTGGTATGGAGGGAAGGTCTGGTCTTGGTCTAGGGTGAAGAGTCTCAAAGAATACTATTGAAAGGAATAATTTATTTGACTAGGTTTTCCACTCGAGGGGGGTTTTGTCGTGGCATGTGCCTACATATTGTGTTTATTGTTTTATGTGCCACTTCTTTTGGTAATTGCTTGATGAACTAAAGAAAGAATATATAAAGAATAGTAATAATAAGAAACATCACAAATAATTATCAAGCTCAAGAAAATCTTTACTGCCTTTCTGATTTCCAACACATTCAACCAAGGAGGAACTATGGGTTGGGAGGGAGTGTTCTAGAGTGGTATCATAGTTGAAGGTTCCACACTAGACCTTTGGGGATAAAATCTCGATGATTCATGCATAGTGTGGTAATCAACTTGATTTATATTTATATGCTAATGTAACATTTGATTGTAGATTGCACATTGTATGTAAGTATAGACCTTGATATGATTTATATTCTCTAACATGCATGTAACCTTGAGGTGTGATGTTTCAGATGGTTTGCACCAGCATACTTGAAGTAATAAGCCAAGGTGATGATTGAAATTATGTATTTATATTTTTGGTTTTCTAACAATTATTTGTGTATGACAACACATAAGAAGACACCAAGGGACAATGGATGAGAAACAAAATGGTGAAGTACAGTACTGGCAGATCATATCATGGGCATGAGGAAGAGTCAGTTAAGAAGAGAGGAAAGGTAGGTTCTCCTTATTGGTTGGATACATTGAGAAGCTTAAGGGTTGAGCAAAGTTGCAAGGCTAACAATGAAAGGATTTTCAAAGCTTAAGAGAAACACGTTTAAATGAATGTAGTCATATTACAAAGGCTATCAAATTTGCAAAGATAACAGCAACATGAGCTGGGTACCAGCTACAAGTATAGGTAAGCTCATTGGGACTGTGGAAACAAGAAGTAAATATTGATGGTGCAGAGAGTAGCAAATACAAGAAGAGGCACAAATAGTCAAGTGAATATATAGTAAGATGGGGTAACCCATTAAGTACTCGAAAAAGAAGGATAGGTAGTTATCATCAGATGTCGGGTGCTGCTACAAGAAGGCACTGTCGATGATGAGGGGAAGGAAAATGCATTTGGTCAAAGGAATTTAAGAAGGCCAAGTCTCCTACATTTTGTGGAGAGGTAAAGAAGGTCGAGGATGCAAAAGCATAGCTACTTGGAATAAAGAAATATTTTAGGCTCCATAATTACTCTGACAATATGAAGGCAAGGGTGGCCATATTCAGTTTAAAAAAAGGCTAATATGTGGTGGGAAGATTTAATGAATGTCAAGGATATCATAGAGGAAGAATTGGAGAAGCTTTCAGAGGTACTTCAGGGAAAAGTACTTGTCAGGGGGATATTATGACAATAAGGTAAAATAATTTTATGACCATAAGCTAGGGTAGTTGTCAACTAACGAGTATGTAATGAAATTTTTGGAACTATTGAGATACGTTCCCTACCTCAAGGATGAAAAAGCAAAGATACAAAGGTTACTTAGTGGATTTGCACAAGCATTCAAGGACACGATAGAGTTTGATTAACCATGAAATATGGAGGATTCTATCAGAAATATGAAGTAATACTCAAGCACAAGTATGAGTAAAAGGTTGATTGGAAGTCAAAGGGTGAATCGAGATTTAAGGGAAAGGGGCATAAAACCACTAGAAGTTCGCATGGCAAAGGCATGAGGTTCACCACTACTGCCAGTTGTGACCAACCCTCTAAACCTATCAGAGAAGAAGTTGATGGGTCCAAAAGAAAACCCATAGAATGTAAGACATGTGGGGAAAACCATGTATGGAAGGAATGCCCTCAGTTAGAGAGGAACAATCCAATGTTATATAATGTACAAGAGGCAAAGATAGTGAGGGACATGGCCCATATCATGCCAAAAATATATGTTGCAATGGATAATAAATAGGTTAATCATCAGGCATCTATTATTGAAATGGAAGGTATGATCAACAACTAGACTATTTCAATTTTGACGCTGGTTCAAAATTTAGTTATAAGAGTCCCCAATAGTCGATAAATGTTCATTACAAAAGGAAGCACGCAAGGAATCATCACTAGTTGAACTGGCCATGGGGACAAAGAGATGAGTGGAGCACGTGGTAATATCTTTCCCAATCATGCTAAGTAGGATGCCCACGATGGCAGCTTTAAGTTTGTTGTTGTTGGGTACTTATGACGCCCTCATCGGGATGGGCTAGTTGGCTAGGCATAAAAAAGAAGTAATCAACTACTTTGGTAAGTCGATTGAATGCCTAAACAAGGACAAAGTTGTTGTTGCAAGGAAATTCTAAACCAATATCCGTCAAGTTAGTAACAATGTTCAATTAAAATGATGTAGCCGAAAAGGGTGTAAATTGTTTGATATTTGAATAGTCAACGATCCTGAAGGGAACAACAATAGCTCAAAATAGCATCCAATTTTAAAACAATTCGAAAATGTATTTCTTAAGGAAATCCTTGGACTGCCACCGCATAGAGAATTAGGCTTCTCCATAGAATTGTTCCCTCGGACAATTCCAACATCCAAAGCTCCTTATCGAATGAGCGCTTTGAAGTTGATTGAGCTAAAGCTACAACTAAAAGAAATGTTAGGAAAAGGTTATATCATGCTGAGTGTATCGCCTTGCGCTGAGTGTATCGCCTTGGGGAGCACTAGTTTTATTCGCGAGAAAGAAAGACGACACAGTGAAACTATGCAGAGATTACAGGAAACTCAATAAAGCCACCATAAAGAATATATACCCCTTACCACAGATTGATGATTTATTTTACCAATGGAGGTAAATAATGGTCTTTTTGAAAATTTATTTAAGGTATGGGAATCACTAGGTACGCATCAAGGACGAAGATATTCATAAAACAACATTTAGGACAAGGTATGGGCACTATTAATTTGTGGTTTCATGCCTTTTGGGATTACAAATGCTCCTGCTACTTTCATGTCTCTACTAAATAATGTGCTTAGTCCTTATTTAGACAAGTTTGTATTAGTTTTCATTGATGATATGTTAAAATTTTCCAAGACCAAGGAGGAACATGAAGATAATCTAGCAACAATGTTACAGTTTTTAAGAGAGCATAATATGCATGCAAAGCTCAACAATTGTGAGTTCTTTCCATCCCAGATTCAGTGCTTGGGACATATAGTCTCAAAGGAGGGAGTGGTTACTGAACCAGAGAAGGCTAAGGAAATTATGGAATGGCTAACTCCACAAAATGTGGCAGAAGTGAGATAATTCATAGGGCTAGTAGGTTACTACAAGAGGTTCATTATGAACTTCGCTAAGATCGATTATCCAATCACTGCATTGCATAGAAAATGAATTAAATTCCAGTGGACACTGAAATATTAGGACAGATTTGAAAAATACTTACACACACATGCACTAGTGCTAAGGATAGAAAACTCAAACAAAGATTTTGTGGTGTACACAAATGCTTACAAGGACTGGGTGGAGTACTCATGCAAGATGGACAAGTAGTCTGCTATGAGTCCAGGAAACCGAACATTCATGAGTAGAACTAAGTTACTCATGACCTTGAATTAGCTCCAATAGTTCACGCACTCAAGATGTGGAGAAATCACCTACTTGGGAGGACATTTACATTGATGAAAAATCATGGATGGCTGAAGTACTTGTTTGATAAGCCTAAGATGAATGTTAGGCAGGCAAGATGGTTGGCCCTGATTAGCGAGTTTGATTTTGAAATTAATACATAAAATGTAAAGAGAACAAGGTAGTTAATTCACTCAACAAGAGTCTACAAGTGGTTTAAGTAATAGTTGTTAGTTCTTGTGAAATGAACATGTAAGAAAATATTAAGGAGGTTGAGCGACCAGATGAGCATTATCACTAAGTAAAAGAGCGCTTAGAGAAGGAGCCTGAAGGGGTGTTGAGTAAGAATTTAACTCTTACATATGATGGACTACTAAATTTCAAAGCAAGGTGGTATGTAGCTTGTGGGGGTGACTTGAAGAAGCTCATATAGGATGAATTCCACAAAAGACCATATTCTAGTAATCATGGTTATCAAAAGATTATAATAGCCATGAAGAGGTCATACTATTGGCCAGGAACGAAAAGGACATGGCTAAGTATATTGAAAAATGATTGGAATGCTAGCAAGTAAAAGTGGAATGTAAACATACAACGGGATTTCTACAACCAATCCCCATTCCAAGATGGAAATGCGAAGTGATTTCCATGGATTTTATCATGGGTTTGCCAAAGACAACTAGGTAGCATGATGTTATCATGGTTGTGGTGGAAAAGCTAATTAACGAAACTCACTTTTTGGTTGTCAAATCGACTTAGACAACAAGTGATATTTCCCAAGTCTTCACAAAAGAGATAGTGAGGTTACATGGGGTACCTAAGAAAATTATCTCGAATAGGGATGCAAAGTTTACCTCTAAATTTTTGAAAGAATCGTTTGTTAGTTTGGGGATAGAATTGGCTTTTTGTACAACATACCATCCTCAAAAATATGGGCAGGCGGAAAGGGTTAACAGAGTGTTGGAGGACATGCTCATAATGTATTCCATGCACTAGCCAAGGAATTGGAAAGAGTTCCTTCAACCGGTGGAGTTTGCTTATAACAATGGGTACCAAGAACCATTGAAGATGAGTCTATTCGAGGCTCTTTATGGTAGGAAATGTAATACTCCTATTAGTTGGAATGATCATGTGAACAAGGTGCACTTTGGGCTAGACATGCTTAAGGAGACAGAGCGGGAAACCATTTCCATCAAGCAACAATTAAATATAGATCAAGATAGGCATAAGAGCTATGTAGACCAACATTGAGTGCACAAAGAATTTAAAGTGGGAGATCGTTTGTACCTCTGCATTATACCGAAGAAAATCTCATTAAGAATTGGGTCTCATGCCAAGTTGGCACCACAATTTTGTGGTCCATTCCAAATTCTAAAAAGAGTGGGGTCAGTGGCATATAGATTGGAATTTCCACCCATGGTGAAGGTACATGATGTCATATTCCTTTGCTTAAAAAGTATGTACATGATGCTAATCATGTTGTTGATTGATTTGTGATACAAGTGAAATATGTGGGAGAATTCTACATAGAGCCATTGTGCATACTGCATTGGAGGGAGATCACAATTCAGAATTGAGTCATCAAATAAGTTAAGGTATAGTGGAGGAAATTTAGACCAGATGAAGCCACCCAAGAGATCGTTTAACATATGAGGGTATTATATCCATTTTTCTTTGTTGGCTAAGCAACGGCAAATGTAAACGTAAATGAATGTAAAGAGTTGTCTATATAAATCTCTTATAGATTTTGTGTTCGGGAATAAAACATAAAGGATAGTGTTCCTCTGAGGGGTTGGGGATTGTGACAAACCCTGTAGCTAACCCTTTTGTAAATATCATCATGAATTGTAATTCATGTAAATTATGTTGAATTGTAACACATTGACAGTTTGAGATGGGACATAGATTCAAATATCTCTAGGAGGAGGAGTTGCTCGTAAACCCAACCCTTGTATTTATTCCATCACCTAAATACCTATTGGTTTAATGACACTGTTGTGCAATCATTAAATGGAGGAGATGTGCCTCTTGAGTGGAGGGTGAGTCGACATACTTGCTCTCATAAATCATGTTGATAGAGTCAACATGAAAAAGAATGTTAGGTCCTTAAAATACTAGTCTAGCCCCTATATTGTTATTGTCGTGACCTTACATTATTATTGTTACATAGGCTCTAATTATATTTTGACCCTACATATACATATACATATACATATACATATACATATGCATATACATATATATACATATATGTACATATATACATATATTTATATATATATATTACATCTATTATACAATATATATATATATATATATATATATATATATATATATATATATAATATATATATATTATATATCTATACACATTATATATATATATGTATATATATATATTATATATATATATATATATATATATATATATATATATATATATGATATATATATATATATAACATTATATATATATGTGTATATATATACACATATATATATATGTGTATATATATACACATATATATATATGTATATATATATACATATATATATACATATTATATATATATATATATATGTATATATATATATGTGTATATATATATCTATATATATATATATACACACAATATATATACATATATATATATATATATGTGTATATATTATATATATATATATATATATATATATATATAATATATATATATATATCAAGGAGGTCTTGTCATTTAAATAATCCAAGAACTTTTCATTTATGTGATGTAAAAGGAGGTTAGCCCCTTGTTGGGGTTTTTAATTACTCAAAGCAAACAACTAATTACTTAAACATTAATCTTATATTTTGACCCTTCAATACACACACACATATATATCAAGGAGGTCTTGTCATTTGAATCATCCAAGAACTTTTCATTTATGTGATGTAAAAGGAGGTTACCCCCTTGTTGGGGTTTTTAATTACTCAAAGCGAACAACTAAGTATTTAAACATTAATCTTATCAACTGAGGAAGCATCTTTTTATTTAAGGGCAGTTAATAAAATCTATGCAAGGAACTATGAGAGACCAATATTGGTGCTACATGAAATGATCTAAAGTCCTAATACTTCCATGAAAAGCAAATATTTTTTATGCTTACCCTTACAATATTTCAGATATAAAAATACTTAAAATAAATAAGGCATAAGGCATAGAATAAATGATAAGACTGGAAATAAACTCTATGTCTGAACTAAATCGTAACCTTGCTTGTAGAAATGAAATTCAAACACACAACTAATTAATCACACTACCTCAAGTAAGAGCTCAATCGAGGAACATCATATAAAAACCTTGATCCTAATCTAATACCCTTTTGTCTATTTAATTGTTGCAAGATAAACCAATAACAACAATATTTCAAGGAACAATAATAAAGAATTAAGGAAACAATAATTACATGTCTAAGGAAACAACTATCAAGGAATAACACAATAACTTAGAATTTTGTTAAACATACAAAATATAAACAAAACACACAATAACTATTTACCATACAGATGAAGAAACAATAACTAATTAGGAAGAAACAACACAAAACTAAGCTAATATACTTATATAAGAGAGATAATATTGTCCAGGGGAGTGGGCCCGAACTGCCCTGGAGTCAGTCTGTCCTTAGAAGAAACTCAAACCAAAATATGAGTAAGTGAGAACTGAAATCAATTGATAACTATTTGCATTAAAATTATCGAGAAAATAAATACAATGAGAGCTAGGTTCACAACTTTGTCTCAAGTTTAACAATTGTTCATCATTTGTTCATAAGTGATTTCCTTTGTTTATATATTACAAAAAGAGATTACAATATAATGTTGCAAAATGAGGAACATCCTGAGAATCAGAGATTCTCAGGACGTTCTTTCAAAATAAAGATGAATATGTTATATTTAACAAAGAGACCAAAAACTTTGTTTCTGTAACTAACTCCTTATTATAGGAACAACTTCCCCCAGATCAACCAAGAATTATCGTGGATGCAATTGCCCTACATTCACCTTTGAAATCCATGTTTATAGCAAAGTCTTCTTCCATGAATCATTAGCCCAATTATAGGTAAAACAACATTATTATTTTCATTAAAACATAATTTAATAAATAAATGAACTTCGCCAAGGTTTGGATCATAATGAGAAAAATAACATAAAAGTGGATAAAAAAGGACAATAAATTGATATAAGAACTAAAGAGTTAAATAGAAGAAATGGAGCAATTACAATGCCAAACACCCCTTGAAGTGGCTTATTATCAAGGCGTTGATATATTTCTTATTATGTTTTTGTGTTATTTTGGTTTGGGTACATAATATTTGGTATTAGAGCTTTGGATCCTAGCGTTTTATAGCTTCAAACAGGTCAGCTTGGCATTTTAACTATAACTTTTTCTTTTTCTTTTTTTCTGTGAGGCTTTAGAAGATGTCTCGTCTAAAATAATATAACTTTCCCTTCAAGCATTGGATTTGAATTTTGTAAAAAGTGACTAAAGGTGCACGAACTGTAGTTTTTTAGGTATGAGTTTTAAGGCCGAAGGTTAAAACAATGACATGTGGCGACTTGTACAAGTTCGCTATACTGAACCAATCCATAATCAGGTCATTATGGGAGATTTGGCATAAATTAATCTTGAAGAGTCCAATCTAGATCTAACTTGTGGGGTTAGAAATAAGAAACAAAGAGGTACCTCATGACGAAATTTTAGACGGTGGGAATAGTTTTAAGGTCAACCAGATCAACAAGCTACAAATAAAAATCCTAAAAACAAAAAATTGTGTATTTTTAAAATTGCATAACTTTTGTTTGAAAAATTAGTTTGAAGTGATTCAATGGGTGTAGTGAATCATATATATCATTATTTGGTTCCCAAATACCTTATATATAAAAGAATGCTACTCCCATTAAGCCCTTAAAAATCTCTACTATGATGCATGAAGAAGAGGTAGAAATGGAACACGATATATCAAATTTACGGGACTAGGTGCAACAAATTTTGCTCTCACAAAGAGCAATAAAAGATGAACTAGAAGTGATGATGAATGTTGAGATGGATTGTGTAACACCCTCCTCCCACATCTACCCAAGTAACCAGCTAACTAGGGTAAACATGTGACAAGAGGCTACTATGATATTATTCAACCTCCTACGTGACCTTAAGGAAGTGGAATCGACAGGAACACATCAAACATACCTTCCACATGAGCAACAACACTCCCATGAGCCATCCCAACCACTAAGGTATCATGCCCCTGGATCCCACTAAGTTTTTAAGATATTAAGCCTCTGGACACTCCCATGCTATGGGAATTCTAGCATCCAGAGAGCTATGGACGCTCCCACAAGCCTACATGCATGCGTCCAGGGACTGTTTCCAACAAACCTGTGCTAGAGTATGCGAGATTTAAGGCACTTTTCAAGCCCAGAATTCCGACCACTACCCAGAACTTGTTGTAACTTTAGGAATCCATTAAACACATTATGATAAGACTAATAAACCAAAAACTAACTCCAGGACTAGGCCTGGCCATCCCCAATAGGGATTGACATTCTGTTAAACTCTCAGAATCAATGCAATCTATAGGTCTAGGATACAAGATAGGGCATGAATGACTGAAAAATATTATGAGACGTGACAAGAGCCATCACCATCTTCTCCCTTGAACTTTTATGGCCTCAATTAGGTCTTGCATCCATTATTTTAACATTTACAAGTAAGTACATGAAATAACCATGACATGAACCAGTTAATTAACCATGCTTATAACCAACATCAAACAATGAAACTAACAGTGAGATAAAAACCATTGAATCCACATATAAATAAGTACAAAAGCAAGAGAACTTAGCTTTTATTAGACATAGGAAAATCTGACCAGGTTCGGGACTTCCACGTACCACCCGACCGTACACATGGTTGAACCAAGTCTTTCTTTCAGCCAGTCACCCTCGTGCCATATTCCAAGCATGAATGTGGGATCTCATAAAACATATCAATCCAAAACCATTCAGGGCTTCCAGAGGCCAACCACCTCATCCCATCAAACAATGATTCTACCTCATGGTCAGACATCACAAAAGCATCATCAAATTGGTCACTATCCAAGCCTTCCAGGGGTCTAGAGCATTTGTTCCAACCAAGACTACAGGAATAGTAACTCAATCCACAACTTATATTAGGCTCTAGACCGTTTGTCCAACCAAGAGTCTAGGACTAATAACTCAAAAAAAAAAAAAACCCACAAAACCATGGCTATCTAGGAAATGGAAAGGCTAGGAAAATCCACTGTCAATCTAGACAATCCTTCATTCCAGTGACAAATCATGACCAATAAACCACATGCGTGTCGAAACTATTGAGGAAAACATACATGCAACTCGGTACCTGTTAGAAAAACCCGCTTTAGTTGCTGATCTCGATATCCTCTTGCGCTTTCTTGCTCTTCCTTTGCCTTCTTTCTCCAAAACTCCAAGTGTGCCACACCCTCGAAGAGTTCTCCAAGAAAACTCTAAGTGTCCAAGAATATGAGAGAGAGAGGTCCAAAGTTGAACTGACCATGCTTACACATTGATCCTTAGAAGCCTTTTTATTAATGAGGCCTCAATTTTCTTCGTTTTCCATTATTTTCCTTCAATTTCCTCCTCACATGTCTCCTAATTTCCTTTATTTTCATAAATAAAATGCTAATAAATGCCTCATGCCTTTCCAAATATTTTGCCATTTCCTTTGCAAATTTCCTTAGCCATAATAACCAAAGTGAACACCTGTTAGGATGTTTTGCCCACCATTCCACTTGGAATGCGTGTCCCATGACCATGGTATTATATCTTTTTACATGGATTTTTAACCAGGGTTGTTACAGATTGTTTAAAAGCAGACATACAACTGAGATGAAAAGGAGGAAGGTTTGACGAAAGTGCTACAATAAATGCTTCCTAGCAGGACAAGGTATTCCATGAAACTTATGATGTGAACAAAAGGAATGTGAATCATAATCTTAGAGGCTCCAACTTTGGGTGGAAAACCAACCACATTCCAATGATCAATATGAGGAACTTTGATGGAAAGGATTCAATAACATGGATACTACAAATGGAGCAGTTCTTTAATCTACATGATGTGAAACACACACAAAAGGTACATATTGCATCTTTATTTTTAGAACTCAATCAGTTTGTGTGGTATCGATGGATTTGTTTTTGTAAATCACTTGTCACTTGGACAATTTTTATGGAGGAATTGATAACACATTATGAGGATACAAAGAGAAATACCTTCTTTAGCCAATTGATAAATCTCAAACAAAGGGATTCCATTGTATAGCACATTGAGAACTTCCAAAGAGTCAATATCAAGGTAATGAATATTCCAAAGGAGTATATGACTGTTGCCTTCATAGGGACTTTAAAGGATATAATCCAACATGAGGTTCACATTTGGAAACATAAGTAATTGGAGAATACATATAGGGTGGTGAGAAATGTTGAAAGAAAAATAATGGCAACAATGAGGTCTACCATTCACAACTATAAATATGGAAGTGTTGTTGCTCCTAGCTTCCCCAAACCTACAAGGTTGACACCATAACAAATGGAGGAAAAAAGAGAAAAAGGGATTTGTTACAATTGTGATAGAAAATACAGTAAAGGTCATAAGTGCATTGAGAATAAATTATTTTACATAGATTATGAAGACGAGGAAATGAAGGTACAAGAAACATCAAAATAAGAAGATATACACTAGGAACCAACTATGGGGTTTGAAAAAGAAGAAATAAATATGACCAAATATTGTAATGGATTTGTTGGAATTACCACTCCTCAAAATCTTAAGATAGAAGGATATATCAAGAAGAAAAAAGGTAGTAGCGTTGATTGATTCGATCCATAATTTTATTCATTGTAATATAGCCAATTTTTTTTTTAATTATTTTCTATATCTAGGACTAGAGTTTCAAGTGATGGTTACAGATGGTGGAACTATAAATTTCCCATGGAAGTGCCATAATATCAATCTAACCATGGGGGGGGGTATGTATTGATTAGTTCAATGATTTCCATTCCAATGGATGGTGTTGATGTTGTATTAGGAGTGCAATGGTTACAATCGTTGGGGACGATAACTTTTATTTTTCAAGAACTTTTCTTGAAGTTTTTATTGGAAGGAAAGGAATTTGGATTAAGGAGCATTGTAGGGAAACCTGGGAAGATAATTAGTTCTAATGGCATGATAAAGCTTTTGAAGAAGGAACAATGAGGGGTAATTTCACAATTATGCTCACTAAATGTTCAAACATCTGCGTTAGCCATTTCTCCGAATCTCCAAAGAGTCCTTGACAATCGTTCCAATGTATTTGAGACTCCCAAAGGTATCCCAACTATTCGTGATCATGATCATTCTATTCACTTGATTCCAGGAAGTATTCCTCCAAACATCAAACCTTACAGATATCCATATGCCTAGAAGAGTGAAATTGAATGTATGGTTGAAAAAATGTTAGAGATGGATGTAATTCAAACTAGCTAAGGTTATTTCTCTTCTCTAGTAATATTGGTGCACAAGAAGAGTGGATCATGGCATATGTGTTTGGATTATAGAGAGCTCAACAAGCTCATTGCTAAAGATAAATTTCCCATCCCTGAAATTGATGAATTGTTGGATGAATTACAAGGAGAAATTTACTTCACCAAGTTGGATCTTCGGTCAAGATATCATCGAATTAGAATGAAGACAAAAGACATTATGAAAATAACATTCAAAGCTCATGAAGGTCATCATGATTTTTTTTTCATGCCTTTTGGCCTTACTAATGCACCTTCCACATTTCAAGGTTTGATGAATTCCACTTTCAAACCTTTCCTTAGAAAATTTGTGTTAGTATTTTTTTATGATATACCGATCTACAACAAGTCTTGGAAAGATCATGTTCAACATGTTGACTGGGTGCTCAAACTTTGGGTGGAGAAATAATTGTATGCAAAACCCTCCAAATGTTTCTTCGAAGCATATGAGGTTGAATATTTGGGTCGTATTGTATCTCATGAGGGTGTTAAGTTAGACCCTAACAAAATTAAATTCATCAAGGAATGGAAAATCCCCACAATCTTAACGCATTTTCAAGGATTTCTCATGTTGACAAGTTATTATTACAAGTTTTTTAGGAATTATGGGAAAATAACAGCACCTCTAACAACATCATTGAAGAAAGATGCACTTTGTTGGACTTTGGATGCAACTAAGGCCTTTTATCATCTTAACGAGGGAATGTTCCAAGCTCTGGTATTAGCTACACCAGACTTCACAAATCCTTTATCGTGGAATGTGATGCATTAGGAAATGGCATTCATGTTATTTTGATGCAAGAAGGAAGACCCATTGCCTTTGAAATTTGTCCAATCAAGGGCAAAAATTTACACAAACATGTTTATGACAAGGAAACGTTGGTAATACTACATGTCCTAGAGCAATGGTGCCCTTACCTAATGGGAAGACACTTCAAGCTAAAACACATATCATGATAGTCTTTGAAATCACCAACAAAAAAGGGAAGAAAAATGTTGTTGTAAATGCACTCTCAAGAAAGGATGAGGATGTGGAGGCATTTCTTTGTGCAATTTATATTATCCAACCTGATTGGATTACTGAAGCAAGGGTTGAATGGAAGAATGACGAAGAGGTGTGGAAACTCATTCAAAATTTGTAGCAAGATCTGAGTGCATCTAACACATTTATCTAAAAAAACGATTCACTGTGGTACAAATATTGTTGTTATCTATGTAAGTAATCCCAACTAAAACAAAATGTTCTTTTCGAATTGCACACCTCTCCTATAGGACGACACTCATGATTTTTAAAGCTTACCACAAGGCCAGAACGAAATTTTTTTGGGATGGCCTTAAATCTGATATTCAAAAGTTTGTGGTAGAATGTTTGGTTTTACAACAAAATAAAGTTGAGACAATTAAGACCCCAAGTCTTTTACAACCATTAGCCATTCCAAGTCAGGGTTGGTAGGAGGTCTTAATGGATTTTATCATAGGTTTACCCAATTCCGAATGAAAGAGTATCATCATGGTGGTAGTTGATAAAATTACCAAGTAAGCACACTTTTGTGCACTATCTCATCCTTTTAAATCTAGTACAACCACTACTGCATTTGTGGAAACCGTTCAAAAGATACATGGAAACCCAAATATTATTGTAAGTGGTAGAGATCCCATTTTCAGTTGAATTTTATTGGAAAAAAATATTTTATTTTCTTGGTACTCAATTGGCTCATAACTCATCTTATCATCCCCAATATGATGGGTAAACTGAGATAGTGAACAAATGTTTGGCAGGATATCTTCGTTACTTTGTATCTGATAAACAAACATAATAGATCAAGGGGTTACCTCTGGCAGAATAGTGGCATAACACTTCCTTCCATACCGCAGCAAAAAATGACCCCATTTATAGCGCTTTATGGATATCATCCACCATCCATCACATCGTCTCTAAGAGAACATTCTAAGATTTAAGCAATGGAAGATCGCATCAAGCATCAATAACAAATTCTCCAACTCTTGAAGAATAAATTGACTCTAACGCAGAATCAAATGAAACAAGAAGTAGATCTACGTTGCAGTGAAAGAAGTTTTGACATGGTCGATTATGTATTTTTAGTTCTAAAACCATACAAACAAATGTCACCAAGTGAGCTAAGAAGGATAATAAATTATCACCCAAATACTATGGCCCTTATAAAGTGTTGCAAAATATTGGTACTATGGCATACAAAATGGAGTTGCTTGCATCTTCTCCTGTACACCCAATTTTCCATGTTTCATGCTTAAAGAAGGTTATAGGTGACAAGCTCCTAGTTCATACTATATTTATAGAACTCGACAAGGAAGGATGAATCATTTTGGACCTTTAAGAAAACATGGAAACAAAAATATGGCAGTTATGAAATCGATCAATTTCAGAGCATTTCATCAAATGGAAGAACTTAGTTGCTGAAGATTCCACATGGAAGGATGAATATTTTATACAAAAGCAACTAGAACAACTTGCGAAGATGCAAGCAACTCCAATTTGTATGCCATATGAAATCGATCAATTTCAGAGTATCTCACGAAGTGGAAGAACTTACCTACTAAAGGTTCCACATGGGAGAATGAATATTTTATAAAAAATCATCTAGAACTACTCAAACATTGAGGACACCACTGTTTTGAAGGAGAGGGGCATGTTAGGTCCCTATAATACTAGTGTGGCCCATATGTTGGTATTGTTGTGCCACATAGAAGCCCACTATTGTTATTATTGTTATACAAACCCTCATTATATTTTGACCCTTTAGAATCCTATATATACCAAGGAGGTCTTATCATTTGAATCATCCAAGAATTGTTCATTTATGTGATGTAAAGGAGGTTTCCACCTTGAAGTGGATTATTATCAATGCGTTGATCCATTTCTTCTTATGTTTTTGTGTTATTTTGATCTGGGTACATAATAGAGAAAAATTGGGAAAGAAAATCCTAGTGAGGATATGAGAGCATATCAAATGATAATCATCATCACAAGGATGTTTTCAGAGGGATTTTCCATCCTACGAGATCGGGGGATGAAGTGCGAAGAGAGAGAAGGGGACATGGAGTGGAGTCTAGCATCTGTTGTGGTCTACTTGGAAGGTTAAATTTATCTCATAATCTTTGTTATGTGATCTTGAGATGGATTCCCTATGTTTTCGCTAAGGTCTACGTTGTGTCTGTGTGTTGTTTTATTAAGACATGGGCATTTGTCGTGTGTTATTTTTCTAGATAGAGTTCAGTGGAGTTGCGATATTAAGTTCTTTCTGAGTTGATAAACCCATAAGGGCTTGTTTGCTAATAAACCACTTGAGTAATGGCTTGCCTTGGGAATGATAAACCACTGGGAACTTGTTGGGTTGATAAACTAATAGGAACTTGTTGGGTTGATAAACTACTGTGAGGTGGAGACACCCAGTTGCTTACTAAAAGGAATTGATAATTCGCATCAAGTGCTTGATTTGGGGCTAATAAACCACTTGTGTGTTTACTCAGTAACATGATAAACCACCTGGATAGTCTGCTCTTCTCTCCTGAAATATCTAATTCAACTGATAAACCTCACATTATGCTTATGATCCTTCTTCAGAACTAAGACGAGACTCTATATGCACTAGTCAAACCCTTGTGGTTGTTATGTTCGCTTGTTTTAGAGTTCTCGTGATGTTATAGTTGGGGATATTAAGAAACCATATGAGAAACGAATTATGCCTTTTACTCAATTGATTGGCTATTGGTGAGAGAACTCCTTAGAAATTAACTCCTGAGACTCTAAATCCTAGTCATGGGTGGTCAACTGCAAGAAATATTGTAGTTCAATTGGACTACGGTTGGGTGGAGAGTTGAAGTCCCACTCTCAATTCCCAGTCATTTAAAGGTAATAAGATAATTTGCTTACTTGTATACTTGATGCATTGGAAAGATAAACATTGTTACTATGTGATAGATACATGTACCAATACTATAAATGGAGGAACACATTATTCCCATCTACGTATGATGAGATTCTCTACGTATATGTGTAATTCTCATGGTTATAAGGGGTCGTGAGGCCTTTGTGTTAAGCTAAAATATTCATGATGCTCAAAGATGATCATATGGTCCTATGTATCTATGGAATGTGGTTGACTAAGTTGTTACAATGTGTGAATTCCATCGACTGATATGCTATGGATATTGAGGCTCTCTACATGTTTGAGATCATGATCATCTTTTCCAAGTAGGTACTGAGTATGATACACCATTAGGTATATTAGTTAGATCTCATCAATAGAGATGTAGTTAATGAGAAAGACAGGTCGAAGTTTTGTCGAGACGACATTGATCAATTACATACGTTAATCTTATTGATTGTCAACCTAGACGAAGGTTTCGAATGACTGGCATCATTAAGTCTCTTTCGACCTAGATTAGGGTCTTGCCTAGTTGTGGTAAGTCAACTGGTTAGGGTATTCAACTAATCTTGTCTAGTCATGGTAAGTTAATTAGTTAGGCCATTTCAACCGATCTCGTTTATTTATGGTCAGTTGATTGGTTGGGGAATTCAATTGATCTTGTCTAGTTGTGTTAAGTCGACTAGTTGGATCATTTCAATTGATCTTATTTAGTTGAGTTAAGTCGACTGCTTGCCTTAGGTTGCTTGGTATTGTTAGGACACCTAGTTAGGTTATGTCGAAAGGCACCCGACCAATTGAGAATGAAGGTGTATTCCAAAGCAAGAAAAATCTGGTCTCATCTTGTATGCCCAAAAACAAGAGAATAAATGGAATTTTCATAGTGGTTATTCAAGAAACATGAAAGGAGATCAAAATAAATTCATTAAAATTAAGGAAGAGGATGGAAGCAAGGTAATTATTGGTAACAACGCAAATGGAAAAAAAAATTGTTAGCAAAGGGAAAAATAACATTGATAATGGAAGAACTAAGGCTCAAAATGTTCTATAAGTGGAAGGACAAAAAACACAATTTCTTAAGTGTTTGTCAAATGTATGATCAAGGGTATGACCTCATGTTTAATTCTAAGAAATGTGAAATTAACAATTTTGATATAGGAAAACTAGCGGCAACAACTAACATAACCTTAGTTAATGTATAGATTTTTGATGGAATTGAAATGGAAAAATTGTTGTATGGGAAAGATAGACAAAAGTTGGCTATGGTACATAAGACCGGAGCATATCAATTTTGATAATTTAGTAAAAGTTATAAGAGAATAGGCCATTAAGTACATGCCTAAAATATCAAAGCCTCACAATACAATATGTAAATCATGCCAATTTGGAAAACAGTTCACAGTCTTCTTCAAAACAAAAGAATACACAACATCTAGGCCGTTGGAAATCATTCACACTAACCTTTGTGGTCCAGCCAAAACTCAGACTTTGAAAGAAGAGAGGTACTTTATTATTTTAATAGATGATTATACAAGAATGACTTGTGTTACTTTTCTTAAACAAAAATATAAAGCTTTTTAACATTTAAAGCCTTCAAGGCTCTAGTGGAAAATGAAATAGATTTAAAGATCAAATGTCATGAGAACTAATAGAGGAGGAGAGTTCACCTCACATGAATTCAATGATTTTTGTGACCATCATGGCATTATATGACATTTCGCTATTTCGAGGACTCCAAATAAAAAAAGCGTGGCTAAAAGAAAAAATAAAAAAATTCAAGACATGACCAAATCCTCGCTCTTTGAAGCTCGCCTATTAGACCAATTTTGGAGAGAAGTAGTGAACATGACAATTTATATATTGATTATAGTTCAAATAAGGACAAATAATACAAAAAATCCTTACGAACTATAGAAAAGTAGACCAACCACAGTCAAACACTTCAGAGCTTTTGGAGGCATGTGCTACATTAAGGTAAATGAAGAAAATCTAGGGAAATTCAATTCCATTATTCATGATTTTTTTTCTTTCTAGAATATGCATATAGAAGGGAAGGATACATATGTTATAACAAAAGGGTTCGAAAAGTTGTTAAATGCATTGATGTAAAAATAGATGAAGTGCAAACCTAAGCCCAACCATAATCAATTATCTAGAAAGAATCACAATTAGATGGAAATAAGGACAAAGAGCATGATGAAGATCAAAGAAAAGAAGATGTGTCATTGCACTCAAAAATACCGCCCAAATATGTTCAAAAGAATCATTCAGATAATCAAATTATGGGAGATAAGGAGTCAATATTTCAAACAAGAAGAAATCTTGTTAGTACATCAAACCAAGAGAACCTAACCTTCCTATCCTTAATGGAACCTACAAATTTTGGTCAAGCCAATCACGATGAACATTGGGTCAAATCTATGAATGAGGAACTTGATCAAATTGAGAAAAATGAGACATGGGAATATGTTTGAAGACAAAAAGGAAAAAAATGTGATTGTAACCAAATGGGCCTATAGAAATAAACTCAATGGGGATGGACATGTAGTAAGGAACAAGGAAAAAGTCATATACAAAGGATATACCCAAGTTGAAGGTGTGGTGTTCAAATAAACATTTTCTCTAGTAGCTAGACTCAAAGTAATCAGGATGTTTTTGGTTTTTGCATGTTTTAAAGGGTTCAAGGTTTATCAGGTGAATGTAAAATCAAGATTTTCGAATGAGAAAGTCCAAGAAGAAGTTAATGTTAACTAGCGCGAAGGATTTCAATTATCAGAAGACCAAATCATGTGTGTAGACTAAATAAAGTCTTGTATGGTTTGGAACAAGCACTTAGGGCCTGGTATTCGAGATTGGATAAATATCTTTAGCAACAAGGTTTCAAAAGAGGTAGAATAGATAACAATCTTTACATTATGACTTAAACAAATAATATGTTGATTATTGTTGTCTATGTGGATGACATAATATTTGGAAGTGATGACGATTCGATGAGTAAGAGTTTTGCAGCCAACATTCAAAAGGAATTTGAGATATCTATGCTAGGGGAATTGTCTTTCTTTCTTAGCTTGTAGATTAATAAATTATAAAAAAATATTTTCATCTCTCAGACCAAGTACCTTAAAGAAATATTGAAGAAGTTTGGAATGGAAAACTATGCATCTGTGAGCACTAATATGGTTACATGTTTCAAACTTAGTAAGGATGACGAGTCTCCAAAAGTAAACCATACCACATATAGGTCTATGATCAAAAACCTACTTTACTTAACAATGTGAAGATGAGATATTGTGCAAATAGTAGCATTAGTGGGAAAATTTCAATCATGTCCAAAGGAGTCTCATGTGAGTTTAGTTAAAAGAATATTTATATATTTCCATGGCACTATGGATTATGGTTATGGTATTTAAGGGGAACAAATATTACACTCAAAGCTTATATAGATGCAGACTAGGCTAGAAGAATTGATGATAAAAAGAGCACTATTGGAGGAGCTTCTTTCTAGGCAAATGTCTAGTTTCCTAGCTTAGCAAGAAACAAACTTAAATTTCCCACTGAAGCAGAATATATTGCAACAACCTTTTTTTGTACTCAAATTCTATGGATGAAGTAGAATCTCAAGGATCTACAAGGAAATGGTGACCAACTTGTTTCCATTATGTGTGACAATATTAGTGCTATCAACATCTCAAAAAATCTTGTTATGCACTCTAAATTGAAGCAAATTTCTATCAAGTACCATTTTCATGGAGAATAAATTGTTGATCAAACTGTTAGGTTGGTATACATTCCAACAAAAGAACAAATTGTAGATATATTTACTAAATCTTTACCAAGAGAAAGATTTGGATATCTTAGATAGAAAATGGGAGTAATTTCTTCCCCACAAAAAGGAATGGCTCACTAAATTTAGCTAAGGAGTAGAGGGTTGACTTCCATAAGGGGAAACCTCATTCGTAGGGGGAGTAGGTCCACAAACAGATACATGAACAATCATGCAACATTGGCTTTGTAGTAAGTAGTCACTAGATGAGCAACCATTTTCAATCGGTCCCTTTGCCATTGCTATCAAAGGGGGAGAGAAATAAGATATTGATTGATGAGAGAGACAATAGATTTTGGATTAGCAGCATGACAGTGGGAGTTTAGTCCATTTCCATCAATGACCATCAACATGTAGTGTTGTTTCCATCAACGACAAAGGGCGATATTGTTGGGAAAAGTGTTGCCATTGATGACAACCAATATCATGTCATTGACGTCAAAGGAGATATGATGCCTTGGAATATTATTGAGCATTTTTTGAAGATACTAAAATCAAATAAGTATGTAGATGATCTAGTTGTATAGTCCTCTCCGAGACATTTCCAATTGTATACTACACTTGGTCAAACTCCAGCGGAATGAGAAGATAAGCCAATTTGAAAGTGAACACTAGTGAAAAGGGATCAAACCTCAAATTTGTTAAATATCATGAAACATGAGTGTGGATCCATGAATTTGTGAGTAATCGATGGCCAGTAGCACTCAAACATGTGTGATGTTTAATAGGTTAACCTCCCAGTGCAACTCTAGACAGATCCAATGGTTATGGATGAATTATGGTTAACGAATGGTGGATTGTGCACAGACTTACACGATAGTCTATGGAGGTCATGTACCCGCCCTCCCTGCCACAACCCACCAATGCCTTTCGACCTCTTCTATGTCGGTCTCCTCTAGTCAATGAAATGCCGACACATGGCAAGTTCTAGGTGGATCCTTTAACTGGATGCCAAGTGGACCCTCCAATGTAGGTGAGTGTTGATGTGGACCTTCAACGTGCATGCACAACTAGAAACACTAAATTGGTCACAAATGACAACATAGTATTGGTGACAAGTGGCACCACAAGACTAGTGCATAAGTACACATGATTGATGGCCTAGACATACACATGGTTAATGACATGGCAGTATGATAGGGTGCCACATGCTATGACCAGTCAACATTTTTGGATGACCAATATGGCCAAATTTGAGTGACATGTGGCACCACTAAGAGAGTGTCATGGTGACATGACACTGACATCAACATATGATTGGTTATGGACCCCTAAGGACCAAGTCACGTGGCATGGTCACGTTGATCCGAATCAGATCCATAAACGACTGTCATAGAACCGTGACCAAAACAGGTCGAACAAATCCTTGAAGAATCCAAAACAGCAATCAAAAACACCTTGAACTAGTGGCCATGGCAGCATGCGTGGAACGACGAGGACTTCAGTCAAAGTGCGCTTACCGAGGCCCATGAGACTGTGCACGAGGCCAAAATAGCCCCTGGGAGCCCCAGATCAAGAAAAGGAGTTGCTTTTCGATGCACGTTAGCGCTTAGCGCTAACGCGCATCACTAGGCGAAAATGGCTAAAATGGAAAGCCTCCAGCATCCGGTCGCATGGAGGAACTGAAGGACCGTGGGTGGAAAAAGGAAAAGCACCAAAGGAAAATGTAGGACCCACACCGAAAAACCGATAGTTTCCCCGGGACGCCCTTGAACGGTAAGTGGTTTTGGAGAAAGCAGAGCGATCACAATCAGCGATCGACGCGTGGTAGCGGAGGAGAGAGAAAAATTGCCGCGATCACGCGCTAACGGTCGAGAAAGTCAACCGTGCTTGACGTGCAAATGACGTTGGATCTGGAGGAGCCCAGATCAGATGGCTGAGATTGCGCCCGATAAACAGAGCAGAATTAACAGGGGATTAAGCCACGATTTAAGAGGATTTGGAATCCATTGACCGCAACAATGGAGAAAGCAGAAAATCGACAAGCGGGTTGGCAAAGTTCCGATGGAGACACATGGCTACTTCCGGAGCATTATGCTGACGCCAAACAGGGAATTCCAAACACACAGGCGACAGACGAAGCAACATAGGAAGGAGAGGAAACGAACAGACACGGAGGTTGAGTGGCTAAAGCCATGAGTTGAGACAGTGAATGGAGATCAGGAGAAGGAGAGAGATTCAGATCGAAGATTTGAAGCGACCAAGAGAGATAGTGAATAGTGAAACCTGAGGGGAAGACTGAGTACAGAGAGCAGTAAAGCCAAGCAGAGGAGACAAAGGGCCGAGCTGATCGTAGGCAGCATCGAGCACCAAAGAGCTTGAAGAATCAAGCCTTCCCATAGAGGAATCTATCTGGATTGAGCATCATAGTTGGTTCTTTCCACTATAGACCAAGAGTCACAAAGCTGGTAGGAAAAAAAAGGGTCTGTGAACTTTGAGTGGCTTGGGGAATCCAAGAACCACCCTGCCAAGCAAAATCTGTTGTCAGGAGAACTCATATTGAGTCCCTGCATTGTAAATTCTTTGTTGCAAGACACAATAAAACAAGGCCACCACTGAAGCTGGACCAGAGACGTAGCCCTAGAGAATAAGGTGAACTCCTTATTAAAATCTGTTTGTGTCTTTGTGTTTCTTACTGCATTTCTCTGTTGTCTTTCCATGTAAAATGTATGTGTATTGGCAATCCGATCGATCCGTTGTTTCAATTAGACAGAGCACACACTAGCACATGAGTCTATATTACATTTGTTTGTTAAATCTTTAACTGAGGTCACTCACGGGGTGATTATCAGATCATGTGTTATTAGAGCTCTAGGCTATAAGGTTAGACAAGGTTGTGTTGGTTTAGCTGTGAATGATCACTAGATCAAAGCTCAAATTAGGAGAAGGAGAGTTGGTGGAAGCTAATCCTGAAATTGTGAGAGTCTATTCTTGAAAGGCAATGTCAGAAGAAGGTTCTGCAGGGCCAGACCCCTAGTTTGTAGAAAGTTTCCTAGCTATGAAGTCTATGGTAGAAGAAATGTATAGGCACTTTAGAAAGCATAAGAATGAAGATTCATCAGGCTCTAAATAAGATAAAGAAGAAGATGAATCTCATTCTCAAGACCACTCTAAAGGAAAGGGAAAAGAAGAGAGCTTTCCTACACCTCCTAGTAGCCCTGTGCATAACAAGAAGGCATCTTTGATTAAGTTGGATGTCAAATTTGATTTGCTTATATATGATGGAGAGCTAAATGCTGAAAAGTTGGACAACTAGATAAGACAAATTGATGTGTATTGTAGGGTACAAAACATAGACTCAGGCAGGAGTAAGATTCAGCTGGCAAGGCTACGCCTAAGAGGCACTGCCTTGGTTTGGTGGGAAGGCAGAACCCAAGCTGATGTGAAGAAGCATGGTAAGACCATCTCTGTCTGGAGTGACTTTGTCTCTGCCATAAGAAAGTAGTTCTATCCAATGGCCTACATGCAACAAGCCATGATGAGTTGGCAAACTCTTCGGCAGTTGAAAGGGCAAAGTGTGCAAGGGTATACTCAAGAATTCAGAAAGAGAGCATTGATGTTGGGCATCTCATTAGACTCACCAGAAACTATTTTGAAGTACATTGGTGGTCTACACAGCTACATGAGGCATACCATCTTCATGTTTAATCCCACTAGTATAGATGAGGTATCTGTACAAGCTACTCATCTAGAAGCTAGAGGAAAGAATGGAAATATAGAAGTTGGGGGACCATCTCAATCCACTGCAAGCAAGAGAAAGGAGAAAATAAAGCAGAAGTGGAAAGCAAGGAAGGCTAACACTGCACAGAAAAGCAAAGCTTCATGCACTCACTGTAAAAAGGAGGGGCATGATGATGAGCACTGTTGGATTCTGCATCCAGAATTGAGATCTAAGAAGTCCGAGGGCAAGAAGAAGAAAATTGCTACAACTATTCAAAAAGATTTGGGGTCAAACCCGGGAGATGAAACAATCATTGCAGCCACAGGTATAAAAGGTAAGAATTCTAAAGCATATGCTAGTAATTCTTCTCAATCTGTCATTGATGAAGAACATTAGAGAAAAAGACGTGAGCTTTTCCATATTCGAGTCATTTCCAAGAATCAAAAGATTGATACTTTGTTTGATAGTGGCTCACAAGTAAATTTAATTTCTGAAGCAATTGTAAAGAAATAGGGATTAGCAACTACACCTCATAAGAAACCATACCCATTAGGATGGTTGAATGATAAAGCACAACTACAAGTGACTAGACAGTGCAAACTCAAGTTTTCTTTTGGGTTAGCATTTGTAGATGAGGTTGAGTTAGACGTAATTCCTTTGGATATATGTGGAATTGTTTTAGGAAGTCCTTACTTGTATGATAGAAAAGCTATTTTCTATAGAGCTAAGAACAAGTATCTACTTATCAAAGATGGAATCGAATACTTTGTAAGAGCTCACAAGCTCAAGAATAATTATACTCTGATAAATTTTGCGCAGATGAAAAGAATGATAAATTCATGCAAACAATTCTTGCTAATGGTTGTAAAGGAAAAGACACCTGATAAGACCAATGTATTTGAGGGTTGTAATGCTCATTGGCAAGCTTATATAGAAAAGATTGTTTCAGAGTATGATGTCCTATTTCAGGAACCTAAATGTCTGCCACCCAAAAAGGGAATAGTACATGATATTATTTTGCAGCAAGATGTTCCTTTGCCTAACATTGGGATGTACAGGTTGTCCGCTTTAGAGAATGCTGAAATCAAGAAGCAGGTGTAGGAGTTGCTCGAGAAAGGGTTTATCAGGCCTAGCACATCACCATGTGGGTCTCTAATCGTTTTGGTGAGAAAGAAAGATGGCTTGTGGAGAATGTGCATTAACTACCGAGCACTGAATAAGATAACCATAAAAAACCGTTATCCCCTTCCTCGCATAGATGATCTTTTAGATCAATTGAAGGAAGTTGTTTATTTCACCAAGATGGATTTGCACAGCGGATACCATCAGGTCAGAGTTGTAGAGCAAGATGCATGGAAGACTGCTTTCAAAACAAAGCAGGGATTGTATGAGTGGCTAGTTATGCCTTTTGGCTTGACCAACGCTCCTGTTATTTTCATGAGATTAATGAATGATGTACTCAGGCCTTATCTTGATGATTTTGTTATTGTGTATCTGGATGACATTTTGATTTTTAGTAAAACGTGGGAAGAACACTTAAAGCATGTTAAGCAGACATTAGATGTTTTGAAAAGAGAAAAACTTTAT
>APFE030470115.1:13042-37232 GCA_000404065.3 Pinus taeda | reverse complement strand
CTTTATGTTAAACTCTCAAAATGTGAATTTGGAAAAACATCTCTAAATTATTTGGGTCATATAGTAGGGGGTGGTGAATTGAAAATAGATCCCTCTAAAGTGGCAGTCATTGTAAACTAGCCTAAACCCAAGTTTGTTACAGAAGTGAGAAGCTTCTTAGGAGCAGCACAATATTGGAGGAATTTCATTTCTAATTTTTCCTTAATTGTAGCTCCCTTACATGCTTTGACAGGATTGAACAAAGTGTTTCAGTGAGGAAGCAAACATCAGAAAGCCTTCAACACCTTGAAAGAAAAGATTAGTACAGCACCTGTACTAGCACTGCTTGATCTACAAATACCATTTGAAATCCAAACAAATACCAGTGACTATGCCATGGGAGCGGTGTTGACACAGCACGGTAAAACCATATGTTACCATTCTGAGACTTTTAATCCTACAATAGTTAACTATCCTACATATGATAAAGAATTTTATGCATTAGTTCAGAGTGTGAAAAAGTGGAAACATTACTTAATGGGAAAAGAGACAGTAATACACATTGATCATCAACCACTTCAATATCTACACTCCCAAACTAAGTTGCAGCAATCAAGGCATTACAGGTGGATGGGTTTTCTACAACAATTTCATCTAGTCATCGCGTATAAAAAGGGCATACACAACAAAGTTGCAGACATGTTATCTAGACCCATTATAAATGCATCTACCATACTTAAGCATAATTCTATGCTACATGAAAGCTACATAGAACAATATGCTCAGGATATGGATTTTAAGGATTTATATGCAACTTTGAGTTAAGGAAAAAAGGTGGAAGAATTGGATTATCATGTGAAGGACCGACTCTTATATCATTGTGGGAAACTCTGCATTCCAAAAACCGAGAGAGTAAAGATAATTAGAGAGGCACACACTTCTCTAATATCAGGTCACTTTGGGATAGTTAAAATAGTTGCACAGCGGCAAAGATTTTGTTATTGGCTGAAAATGAATGAGACAGTTTCTAGATATGTAAGAGGGTGTACTATGTGTGCTAAAAGCAAGCCCAACAATAGAAAACTAGGCTTGTACACTCCTTTACCAATTGCTTCTCACCCTTGGGAAAGTGTTTCCATGGATTTTGTTGGAGGACTGCCTGAGTCTGGGAAAGGTCATGATTATCTATATGTGGTTGTGGATAGGTTTAGCAAAATGTGTATTTTGATACCTTGTAATAAATAGATTACAACTGAACAAAATACAAAATTATTCTTTGAACATGTATGGGTTCATTTTGGATTACCCACTTCTATTGTATCTGATCGAGACACCCGATTTGGGGGGAATTTTTGGTCAAGTCTGTGGGAACTGATGGACACCCAACTAAAGAAAATCACAGCTTTTCATCCACAAACTAATGGCCAGACAAAAGTAGTTAATAGGAAAGTGATCCAGTTACTCAGGGGATATTGCAGCAAACATCCTAAGATTTGGGATGAACATTTGTGTTATGTGCAGCATGCTTACAACAGAGCCAAACACTCTTCTACACAGAGATCTCATTTTGAGACCTATTTTGATTTCACACCAAGGTCTCCTTTGGATTTTGTCTTTGGTAAAGATACCATGGTTGATGGACACAATGATGTGGACAAGGTAACTAGGTTCATTGAACAGATACAGAAGATCCACCAAGTAGTACAAGAACAACAGGAAATGAGCCAAGCCAAATACAAGGCAAGGCATGACAAGCATCAGATGGAGAATAGTTTTCAAGTTGGAGACCAGGTCTGGCTGTATATCAACAAGGACGGGATGCAAGGTGAAGGTAAAAAGCTAAAGCCTATCAGGTATGGACCTTTTAGGATACTTGAGAAGATTGGTGAAAATGATTTTCACCTTGATCTACCAGCTTACATGCACATCTACTCAGTCGTAAATGCAGATTGCTTAAGATTGTTTGAACCTTAAATGATTGAGGATCCTAAAAAGCAAAGTCAATTGCCCTCTATTGATGACTTGCTACCTGAATATCTTAATGAATTGCAGGAAGACACAGTCTTGGATAGGAAGGTGAGGATGATGCGCAGAGGAGAAGTTGAGTACCTCAGAATTGTACTCAGAGGTTCGAAACCGAGCAGTGCAATGTGGATTGAGATTGGGCAAGTGAGACAACAGTATCCTCACTTAGTCGATGCTTGAAAGAAAACAAACTTTTGGTTGTCCAAAAGCTTTTCAATGGGAAGGCCATGATCCAAATTGGATCTATCAAGAACTGTCAAAGAACCATGATTGTATCAGGTCGGGACAAATCTCTAAAAATTCCAAAACAGTGATCAAAAACACCCTGAACCAGTGACAATGGCAGCCAGCATGGAACGATGAGGACCTCGGTTAAAGCACATTGACCAAGGCCCATGGAGACTATGTGGGAGGTCAAAATAGCCCCTGGGAGGCCCAAATCGGGAAAATAAGGAAGTTTTTGATGCATTAATCGTGCATCGTTGGGCAAACAAGGCTATGAAGGAAAAGCCCAAGCACTCGGTCGCGTGGGGGAACCAGAGGACCGCAGGCGGAAAAGGAAAAAGCGCTAAAACACAACAATGGGACCCGCGCTTTGGAAACTGGCGGTTTTGATCTGGGCACCCTCAAACGGTAAGAGGTTTTGGAAGAGAGAGGAGTGATTCCATACACCGATCGATGTGTGGCAAGAAAAGGTGAGAGAAAACCGCCATTGATCGTGTGCTATCGGTCGAGCAAGTCAACTGCGCAGAACGTGCATACAGCATCGGATCTGGAGGGCCCAGATCAGAGGACTGAGATCACGCCTGATGGAGGAAGTGGAATCGATAAGGAATTAAGCCGCGTTTTAGACGGATTTGGAATCCATTTGACTACCATGATGGAGGAAGAATGCATCCATGACGTAACTGAAGAAATGAACTAACGAAGCAGGCTGGCGTCGTTTAGAGGAGGACAAGTGGCCACTCCCTAAGCATTGATGATGACGCCGAACAAGGAACTCCAAGCGCAACTGCAGAAGGTGAATTGATAGAGACGGACGAGGAACCGAACAGGCATTGGAACGAATGGGTGAAAACCATGGACAGAGATAGAATACATAGTTGAATTCAGTCAAAGCGAACCCCGAGAGGAGGATTGAACACTGGGAGACAAAAACTAGAGAAGAAGGCAGTAAAGCAAAAGCAGAAAGAGACAGAGGGCCGAGCTGACCAACAGCAGCATTGAGCACCAGAGAGCTTGAAGATTCAAGCCATCCCATAGAGGAATCTGTCTGGACTAAGCATCATATTTGGCTCTTTCCACTGTAGACCAGAAGGCCACATAACTGGTAGGAAGAAGAATTCTGTGTACTCAAGTGGCTTGGGGAATCCAAGGACCACCCTGCCAAGCAAATATGCTTCAGGAGAACTCATATTGAGTCCCTGTATTGTAATTCTCTGCTTAAAGGAACAATAAAACAAGGCCACCAATAAAAGTTGGACCGAAGATGTAGCCCTGGAGAATAGGGTGAACTCCTTATTAATTTCTTGTGTTCTTGTATTTTCTTACTGTATTTCTTTGTTGTCTTTCCATTTAATTGTCTGTGTATTGTCAATCTGATCAATCCATTGCTTTAATAACACAGAACACACACCAACACATGAGTCTGTAATACCTTTATTCATAAATATTTAACTGATATCACTCATAGGGTGAATATCAGATCATATGTCCATTTGAATCCCTTCTTTCAGCGGTTACAGTAACTGCATAACGCCTTATATGGAGGTGGCCACCTATTCCTTTAATAGATAAGCGTGTCAAGTTCACTGAAAACACTTGATCATTTGAAACAATCTTTATTTCTGTTTACTCCAAGAATGCCCCCGAAACATGAATCTTTGCCAACTCATCATCCACGTCGAACTTCAAAATCCCGCACAATATACTTTATAACTTTGTCAAATCTAGTCATCCATCGGGTCGCATCTCCGTCATTGATTTGAACCCTCCAGATCCTACTATCATCACACATATCGAGCGGATAACTTGCTCGACGTATACCCATCTGATGTGTGGTTTTCTCTCTCTTTCTCCGAACATGTGTCACTCGTTATGTGGCATCGGGCGGGACTCAGGCTAAACTGCTTACCGCTCAAATCCCTTCCGATATCCTGTCAGTTTCTATGGAATCTCGCCTCAGATGGAACGGAAACACTTTCTGCTACATTTCATGATTTTTCGAGTCTAGGTGGATGTGGCTCTCCTTCTTCAAGGGGTTTGCCCTGTGATATGCGATTAGCGACTCACTAATCGCATATCAGATTCCTCCCCAATTGACTCAATCCATCACTGACCTTTCTAATTTACAACAATGCGCGTTACCATGGTTCGCCGCACTACCCTCTTGATCGACGACCCTCGTTGATCCGCACTGATTGAAGTTAGCAACTGTCATGAGGATTCCTCTAATAAGCTTGATCTTCACAATATTTTTAATCTTTGGCATAAATTATAGAGAGTTCATTAAGACTTAGAGAGTTTCAAGATCCATTTTGGATCACGCCTTCCCACCAAAAGAACTTTCGGTCCACCAAAAGACTGATATACTGATTTGAGCAGTAAATGAGAGTAACAACACCCTCTTCTTTTAGCCTCCCTACACTTGCCTTTGCATAATGCCTTTGAACCAAAATCTCTGACCACTTCCCTTCTTGGATGGGTTGGTCGTCTCGGGAATAACTATTTTCCTCCTTGACTTCATGCAAAACTTCTGTTGTGAAGTTTACAGAAAGTAGTTTGAACTTCTTTTCCTTGATCCTTGATCCAAGGTGGCTCAAACGAATGTAAAGTACATCTGCTCCACAAAGCTTTCATTTGTACCTGTTTGAAAAGCTACCAACAATAATTGTTAACAACAGTAGGCATGCAGACAACAACTGGATGGACTAACTCCTACTTTAAAAAAGAAACAGATTTCACATCTTGTGAACCCTCCCATGTCTTATATTTGCATACAAATGATTGAATAGATAACAAGCCAATAAAACATGCCTTTACAACAAATGAATCTTCAAGTCAAGCATGTAGGAAAAAGACCTTTAGGACTCTTTTCCAAAAGATGAAACACTTCATCATTATCTCCATTTTGGAGACCAAGTTAACTTCTCCCAAGCCAACATCACATGCATCTCATGCTCATGCATGCATTCCATCTTTCAACTTTCACTTAAGTACATTGTACTTTCGAAGCTGAAATGAACATACTGTTGCAGCAATAAAGTGAGTTTCCTACTCAACTTCTTTCCACTTACCATTTTGGTAAGATCCTGCAACTTGCATTTATTCCACAAATAAATGTAAACAGATGCATCAATAGACACGCAGTCTTAATTGGATAAGAATTCTAACCATTTCTTACCAATCCATTTCAAAGGTCCCTCCTTTGTTTGCACATATGCATCAATATGTGAATTATCCTGAAACACATCAATCATAGAATCTTTATTTCCATCCCTGCCATTTTCTTTTTCCACCTTCTCCTTCAGCTTTGGTAGAAGCAATGCTGGATTCAAAGTCCAACACCTTTCAACAAGATGCCCTTGCTTATGGCAGTAAGTGCAACACATGTGCATCCTTTTGACAGCATGACTTGCCTTGTCCTGTGGACCTTTGGCTTCTTGCTTCTTTTCCTTCAAAAGTTTCCTGTATGTGGCCATCCTCTTCCAACATCTAGAAACATAATGCTTATCCAAACCCCTAAAAGGAACATGGAATTATTTTTCCATGCTCTACAAAATCAAAAGGAATGTGTTTAGAACCAGATTTATACCTGCCTCTTTCACCTTTATTTCCTTCATGAGGAGGTGAAGCAAATGAAGAAGTGGCTCCCTTTGGAACACCGTCACTTTCTTCAAGGCTATCATAGTTTCCACAACTCTCTAGTTCAAGTATGTGCTTCTAAACACCTGAATCCTACGAATGATGTTTCGAGCTATTACATTCCTCCTGAATACAATCCTCACACTCTTGAGGTAGAGGATATGCAATGAAACTCCTTCTTGGAACTATTTCAATGGCCTTCATGGAAGCTTTGGAACTCTCTCCATAAGACTGTCCATAACCAAGACTCAAATACTTAAGCCTTTCCTCAACCATTATTGGCTCAACAATACCTTGTGCATGTTTGCCCAATCCTTTTCCTTCATAGCCCATCTTGGACATTAGCTTGGAACCTATGCCTCTGGTATGTTTTTCAAAATAACCAATATAAGCATTCTTAGAAGAATTTGAAGACAAACAAGAATGGTTTACCTCTTCTTCAAGCTAATACTTGGCCAAGGCTTCTTTGGCAACAAAGAGTTGTGACTCCAACTCATGCATCCTTTTCAAGTTCATATTTGCAATATGAAGTTGCCTCTCCATTTCATGCAATTTGCCAGAAAGCATCTGCTTCTCTTCCTCCATGGCATTCAACTGCTCTCTAAGTATGTTGCTCTTCATTCCATCCTCATACATTTCTCTCACCATCTCCATCATGGTGGACAAGTCTTGCTTCATGTCTCCATCAAAGGAACTTGGGGAGCAAGAAGAATCTGAGAACTCACTTGTAGAAGTTGTCATTTTCAAAGTGCACAAAAGAACTTCAAACAAGATTATTAAAGAGCTTATTCAGTAACCTCTTGCAACAACCTTTTGGTGCTTCAAGGATTGCCCTAAGGTCCTTTGGGATAGAAGAATGCCTTCAACCCTTCTTCCTTCTTGTCCTTCCTGGACTGAGCTATCAATAGCTTTCCCTTTACCTTTGCAAACTCAAACAATAGTCAGTCTGCAACCAAGCATACAATCAATGAGGCAATCAATCCTTGACTGTCCAAACACCTTTCAGACAAGCAATCTTTGCCCTGCCAATCAAGCATTCTGATACAACCTTATTTGAAGGTGGGGTTAATCAATATTAAGCTTTGATACCACCTGATCTGAAAATGGGGCTCTTAGGCTTCTTGTCTAACTTACAAGAACCTCTCCCACTTCCAAAGCTTTAAATTTTCCCAAGTATTAATGATTAACCAATGCAGAATTAAGAAATGTTTGAAAATATAGGTGTATGCTTGTATTTGTTTTTTACTATTGAGTGCTTATGTTCATTTGCTTATGCTGATGTGAAACACAAATACAGTAAATAAAGAAGCAATTCAACAAACCCATAAGACAACAATATAATATGGAGTTTACCCTGATATCTTGGGCTACGTCTCCTTAAGCTCTAATCAACTTGATTATTCTCTCTGGGATTATGGCTTCAATTCTTTTACAAGTGCTACACTTAACTCCATTGGTTTACAACTGAACCAATGGGCTTAAAATTCCATCTTACTCCTGACTGTCCTTGTTCTGTAGACAGGTCTAGGCTTCTCTGGACTTGACTCCTTCAGTCAGTGCTCTGAGCTTCTCGAGCTTTTGGCTTCTCTAACTCCCTCAGAATTCTGCATTTGTCTCTAGAACTCCTTCTCCTATCTTCAACACACCTCAAACAACTAGCCACAGCTCGATCATTCGATCTCCTGCTGTGTTGCAACTTCACTGCAGCCTCGTGGCTCTTTGGAATTCTATTAGAGCTCTTTGGCTTTGCGGCCCTGCCTCCAACCTTTAATGGCTCTGCCTATTACAGTGAGCGCAATTTGAGTCTCACACAACAGATACAATTAGTAGGACTGTACTTGGATCCCCCAAGTCTCTTTGGAGTACACAAACTCTCTAGAGTACACAAACTCTCTAACTTTCTCTATCTCTATCTTAACCCTGGCTCACTTGTCGCCTTTGCTTCTTCAGGTCAGCTCAGATCTAGTTCCAAGTCTGCTTACTGCTTCCTGGGCTACCCTCTCTCCTCTCTGTCAATCTATGGCTTTAAAGCCAATCTTCTTCCTGACTATTCGTTTCCGCTTCTCGGATTTTTGGTTCCCTACCTCTGTCCATTCAAATCCCTTCTTTCAACAGTTACAGTAACTGCGTAATGCCTTATAGGGAGGTGGCTACCTATTCCTTTAATGGATGAGCGTGACAGGTTCACTGGAAACACTCGATTATTTGAAACGACCATTATTTTTGTTACTCCAAGAATGCCCGCAAAACATGAACCTCTGCCAACTCATCGTCCACATCAGACTTCAAAATCCTACACAATCTGCTTTATAACTTCGTCAAATCCGATCATCCATTGGGTCGCATCTCCGCCGTTGATATGGACCCTCTAGATCCTACAGTTATCGCACATATCATGCAGATAACTTGCTCGACGTATACTCATCCGATGTGAGCGGTTTTCTCTCTCTTTCGCTGGACGCGTGTCACTCATTGTGTGGCATCAGGCGGGACTCGGTCTAAACTACTTACCACTTGAAGCCCTTCCGATTTCCTACCATTTTTTGTGGAATCTCGCCTCGAATGGAACCGAAACACTTTCTGCTGCATTTCATGATTTTTCGGGTCCAGGCACATGTGGCTCTCCTTCTTCGAGGGGTTTTCCCTGCGAGTTGTCGCTAATCGCATATCAAATTCCTCCCCCGTTGACTCAAACCATCGCTGACTTTGCTAATGCATGATAGCGCGTGTTACCATGGTCCGCTGCTCTGCGCTCTTGATCGACGACCCTTGTTGATCCACACTGATCACAGTTAGCAACTATCATGAGGATTCCTCTAATAAGCTTGATCTTCACAAGATTTTTAATCTTTGGCATAAATTATAGAGAGTTCATTAAGACTTAGAGAGTTTCAGGATCCATTTTGGATCAACAAGAGAAGATACAACATTGTGGCATCATAGGCTCGGGCACATGAGTGAGAAGAGGATGTAGATTCTCCACTCAAGAAATGTTTTGCCAGGTTTGAAGCATGTTGATTTGGATTTCCATGATAATTATGTTTATGTAAAATAGAAGAGATTTAGATTTCTCAGAGTTGGTAAAGAAAAGAAGAGAGAAACAATTAGAGCTTGTGCATACAAATATATGGGGACCTACTCAGGAGTCATCTCTTGGTGGCTCTCTCTATTATGTTACTTTTATTGATGATGCAACCAGGAAAACCTGGATTTATTATATTCGAAATAAATATGATGTATTCGATACTTTTAAGAAATGGAAAGATTTGGTTGAGAATGAGACAGGACAAAAGTTGAAGTGTCTCTGATCAAACAGTGGAGGTGAGTATTGTAGCAAAGAGTTTGATAAGTATTGTTCAAAGCATGGAATTCATAGAGAGAAGATAGTGCCAAGAACACCACAGGAAAATGATGTGTCAGAGAGGATGAACAGGACAATAATGGAACATGCAAGGTGCATGAGATTGCATGTAGGATTGCCTTTAAAATTTGGGTAGATGTTGTAGATATTGTTGTTTATTTAATAAACAAAGGTCCTTCAAGTTCCTTGGATGATGGTATTCCAGAGGAGGCATGGACAGGTAAAATTAGATGTAAAGACAACCTTTCTCCATGGAGATTTGGAAGAAGATATCTATATGTAGTAGCCACAAGGATATGAGGTCAAAGGTAAGGAGAAACTAGTGTGAAGGTTGAAGAAGAGATTGTATGGCTTAAAATAGGCTCCAAGATAGTGGTATCTAAAATGTGATAGTTTTATGTCTGAACAAGGTTATACTAGATGTCACTCTAATCATTGTGTTTATCTCAAAAGGAAAAATGATGGAAGCTATATTATATTGTTATTGTATGTATATGACATGATTTTTGCAGGATCTAACATGCAGGAAATAAATGTGCTCAAAGGAAAATTGGAAAATTCATTCGCAATGAAGGATTTGGGTGTTGCAAAGCAAATCCTTTGTATGAGAATAACTAGAGACAGGAAAAATTGTAAATTAACATTGTCTCAGAGTGAGTACATACAAAAGGTGTTGGAAATATTTAATATGCAGAATGAAAAACCAGTTACTACACCTTTGACTAACCATTTCAAACTAAGTAAGGAGATGTGTCCCAAACCTCACGAAGAGATGGAATATATGTCTAAAGTTCCATATGAATTAATAGTTGGAAGCTTAATGTATGCAATGGTCTGCACAAGGCCCGATATTGCACATGCAGTGGGAGTTGTACGTAGGTACATGAAAAATCCAGGAAAAGAACATTGGATGGCAATGAAATGGATTCTCAGGTATTTGAGAGGTACCACAAATCAAGCATTATGCTTTGGTGGTTCGAACATTTCTTTATAGGGATATGTTGATGCAAATATGAGAGGTGATAGAGATAACAAGAGGAGAACCACATAGTATGTGTTTACTGTAGGTGGAACAACTATTAGTTGGGTTTCAAAAATGTAGAGTGTTGTTGCACTTTCAACAACGGAAGTGGAGTATGTTGCTACTAGTAAAGAAATGATTTGGTTGCATGGAGTTATGGATGAATTGGGTAAGAAGCAAGAAATGGGTATGTTATACAGTGACAGCCAAAGTTCCATTCATCTTGAAAAGAACTCAACATTTCATTCCAAGAATAAACATATACATCTCAAGTACCATTTCATACAGTCGGTGTTGGAAGATGGACAATTGAAGCTCGAAAAGATACGCACTAGCCATAATCATGTAGATATGTTAAAAAAAGTTGTAACCAAGGAGAAAATGAGATTCTGATCAGTTTCAATTGGTCTTCAAGTATGATGATGAAGATAAGAAACATCCAGGTCCAAAGTGGAAACATTTTCCAACAAATGAAACAGTGGTGGAGTTTCTATAATTAGTCTCCAAGTGGGAGATTGTTGGGTGTGGAGCCTGCAAATATTCTTTATTCAAAGGTATCACCGCACTTGACCCTAGTTCATAATGGGGTGGTAACATTTCCCATTTAATCGCCTTCACCCCCCCTGGGCAGGAAAGCTAAAAATAAATGATAAATTTCCTTGTAAAATATTGTAATTTTTTAGTCAATCTGAGTCGTTCATTAGCTGAATGACCTGACAGTAGAAGTTATGTTAATTTAGGTTTTTTTACCCTAGAAGGAAACCCTCGGTTTATATAAGGGAATTATATTGTGGTTGTGTGAGAGAGGAGACTGTGTGAGAGCGAAGAGGAAATTACAATGGATCTACTGTAGGTTGTATCTCTTCATTTTGATGGATAATATAAAAGGAAGGACTGGTTTTTTCTTTGTGGACATAGCCCAAACTGGGTGAACCACGTATATCTGTGTCTCTCTTGTTTTATGTGTTTTTTGTGTTTTTGTTTCTACAATATTTTATGTGTGCCATTGCTCTATAATATATAATTTTCTAACATTTGGTTGCACAGATGGGGCGGAAGATCCATCAGATGGATGTAAAAACAACATTCCTCAATGGAGTTATTGAGGAGGAGCTTCAAATTGAGAAACTAGAAGGCTTCAAGACTTTTGATCGGTAGTCTCATGTGTGCATACTCAAACGAGTGTTGTATGGTCTTAAGTAAGCACCCCATGCTTGGTACACCAGGATCGATAGTTATCTCACTGGTTTGGGCTTCATCAAAATTGAAGCAGATGAAAACATCTATCATGTTTTGGTAGAAGGAAAATTATTGATTATTGTCGTATATGTTGATGACTTGATTTTAACTAGTGATGAGCAGTTGATTATAGCTTGGAAGGAGAACCTTGCAAGAGAGTTTTAAATGAAGGACATGGGTCTCATGTACTACTTCCTCAAATTGGAAGTATGGCAAGGCAATGGGGAGCTATTTGCCTCTCAAGGAAAGTATGCCGACAAGATACTTCAAATGTTCTGCATGGATAGTTGAAAACCCATGGAGACACTTCTAGAGATCAACTGGAGGAAAGAGGACACAACTTCAGGTGAGGAAGTGGATACTACTATTTACTAGCAGTTGGTGGGTTCACTAATGTATCTTGTGAACACAAAACCAAATATGTGTTATGCAGTCAACCAACTAAGCCAAGCTATGGTTAGGCCAACCAAATTATTTATGAAGGAAACTAAGCATGTTCTACAGTACCATAGAGGCACTACCCAGTTTGGACTATGGTATAGATAGACAAAGGGAATGAAGCTATATGCATTCATAGATGCATATTGAGTGAGGTGTCCATAGCATCGAAATAATACATTAAGTGGAAATTTTAGTGTTAGGTTTGCAGCAGTTTCTTGGTACATCAAGAAGTAAAGATTTGTGGCACTTAGCTCGACAAAAGCATAATACATGGTTACTAGTCAAGCAACACGTGAGGCAATTTGGATGAGAAATATACTTTTTGGATTGTTTAGTTAAATGATGGATTCAATTATGGTCTACTATGATAATCAAAGTTACATCAAGCTCTCTGAAAATCCTATTTTCACAATCGATCTAAGAATATAGATATATGATATAACCATTTATGGGACTGCGTGTAGAGGCAGATAATGTTGTTGCAGTACATTCTGATAAAGGAACAAGATGTTGACATTTTGACAAAGGCCTTGTAAATAGGAAAGTTTGAGATCCACAGGTGCAGGATAGAGGTGGTTGATAATCCCTTTCTTGCTATAAGAGGGAGTGTTGAAAAATGCAACAAGAAATTCTCAATTTTATTTTTCCTTGATTAAATTGAGAAAATTGAAATTTCCACATTAGTAGACAACTTGGATGATGTTAACTTGTGTGAGATGGCTTGTGTCACCAAATTTACTAAATAAATTTGAGTTGGAGGAGTTATAGTTCAATTCAACATGTGTGATTGCTAATTTATAGCAATCAAGGTCAATTATCTCAAGTTGTTTTTAGTTAAACTAGTTCCAACCTTTGGAGGAACAAGTGGAAGGTCAGTTAAGCCATGGGACTTCAGTCAAACTCAATGATCATCTAGTTATCTGATCAATCAAACTGAAATAGTTAGTGCATGCAAAGAATTCGAGTTACCCAATTGAGGTGGAGATTCAAAGGCAATGTAACATTAGTTGTAGACTAGTCTTGAGTGTACATGTGTTACATGCAGTCAAATTATCAGCCTAAGGAATTGTGCAATTCAATTAGAGGCATCTCCTAAATAATAAGGGTGAATTCCTCAATGAACAACACAAAGAAATAGGAGCTCAAGCCAAGCCAAAATTTGACTAAGTCTAGGTAAGAGGCCTTTAGTGAGAAGAGAGATAGGTTATGCACTTGTAGGGTGTGCTCAGTTAAGCAAAGCAATTGTAATACATCTCTATTCATTTGATTAATACAAGCAGGCATTGGGGTTTTTAGCATATTTCTTTCCCTAGATAAAAATACTTTTTGCATGTGTGTTATTTCTTCTTACATGTCTAAGATTTTTGTTCTAAATAATTGTGAATTAATGTTTGCAGAGCAGTAGATTAGGTTCGTGTTTTGTGATTTGATTAAAACTTCATGAGAAGTTGTAAACATATAGCCTAATTTATACACTAGTTATGAGGGAGGGAATATTATGATAGTCATAGAAAACACCTTGGAGAAAGAATGATACCAAAGAATGAATGAAAGTAATACATATGAATGTTCATGATTCATGAAGTTGCAAACAAAAGACTTTGAAAAGTACTAAGACTATATTTGGTGCGGCTGAAGAAGTGAAAGAAGAAAGCTTCAACAAGATGTATTTAACTTTATGATGATATAAGTAGCATCATATTGATTGAGGACACCGAAAGGTTTGTGTTTACTTGCATATATTTTAAGGTTTATTACTAATTAGGGGTTGTGATTGTGCAAGATCTCTCCGTAAAATTTAAAATTTTGAAGCATGCTTGGATTGGTGGATATATATGGTTTAATTGATTAGGAGAGATAAATCATATTGGGGTGAAAACATGCTTGGGAGGACATATGGTCGGCCTATTTGTTGATGTTTAGATCCCAAAGTAAGGAGTGTGGCATTGGTCTTAGAGCTTTGACCTTGGATACGCACCTAGATCCCTAGGTTGGTGTTAGAGCTTAAAAGCTTGATGGTACCTAGAGTTAATAAGCTTAAGTACACCTTAATCCGACCCGATTAGATTACCTTGGTCAGGTATCTAATCTATAGCATTGCATGTGTTGTGATTGTTCATAGAGCATATCATTTTAAGATATTCCATGTACTGCTATATACATATAATTATGAATGCCTCCCTAGTTAAGAGGGAGTGTTGAAAAATGTAACTAGTGATGGTCTTCGTAATTGTACTTGAGTCATGATGTAATATATTTGTCAAAATAAAGAAAAAAGGAATTTTATTATGAAAGGAAAAAAAAAATTATTAAGCATGGGTTTCGTGCTTTATTATTCTATTTCTAGGCCAAAGCCTCCATTGTAGGCTTCTATCGTTTATGTCAAGAGTCCTTGTGCTTGTCATTGTGTAAAAGACCCTTCTTGGGCTTTATCTATTTAGAAAGAAATTTATTATGATGTAAAATAAGTCAACTAGGCCTCCTCCACCAAGTCAGCCTCATCAAGGGAATTCAACCTCACATATTCACTATATATTGGTAGTTATTCGACCTCATTTGAAGCACATCTCAATCAAGTTCGATCTAAAATAGTTGGAGGAAGAAAAAGAGTGAAATTCTCGAGGATAAAGGGAAAACCCTAGAGAAGAAGAAGGAAGTCTTTGTCAAGAAAAACAAGTGCATTTTCTCTCTCTATTACCATGTGCGAAATTTTTGGGTTGCTGGAAGGGCCAAAGGTTTTAGATATGCAATAGGGGCCAAAATTATGGAAGTTGGGGGCCCAAATTTTGTGCTTTCGCAGGGTTGAATTTGGTGGACAAGAAGAAACTAATTAAGTTTTCATAATCATCTTGGAAGGTTGACTTGGTGGAGGAGGAAGGTCTTTTGGTCAGTTCTAAGGTATTGGTTTGTCCCAATTTGATTTGAATCTATTAGTGGAAGAGTTTGACTGGCTTTTCCACTGTATAGGGGTTTATCCCTGGCTAAGTGCCTATATGGTGTCCTTGATCTTCATGTTTTGATTTGATGATTTCTTGATGAAAATAAGATAAAGGAAGAACTTAAAGAAATCTAAAATAATACAAGAATATCACAATTAATTGTCAACATAAGAAAATGTTTCTACCTTTTTTATTTTTAAACATTTCCTTCTGAGAAGCATTTTTCTTATTCTCGATTTTCTTCTATTTTCCTCCACTATTTCTATTAGTTCTTCTTCATGTAGGGCCTACAACTTGTCCCAAATCCCATTATAGACTTGAGATTCATGACTTTCTCAAGGTCCAGATTATGAAGATTGAAATAAAGTGCACACTTGGCCTGTGATTTCCATTACTAAACTTTTTTTGAAGGGGGTTATTTCTCATAACCATTTATCACTACTTTCCAGAATTTAGATCCAAGCACATATATTTGGGATTTTACCTTCTCTCTCAATTTTTGAAATTTTGCAAGACTGAGCAATGGAGCACTTATATAATCCATGACTCACCTAGATCTACTTTCCAACTATTAAGTTGGAACAAAAGGAACCCAATTTGATACCACTTGTTGGAAACTTAGCTATACTGAGAAGGGGGGTGAATCAATATAACATTGACTTAAATAATATAACCACTTCTTCCAAAACAATTAAACACTTAAACAACCAGTATCATGCTACAAGAATAACAAATCTAACACACATGCAACTTCAAATCCTAACATAAGAAACAACACACATGGACACCGTAGATTTTAGGTGGAAACCCTCAAGGAGAAAAGCCACCGTATTGTCGTTTTTCTTGTGTTCTTCTATTAATCTTCATTTTTTTCATTTACATAGATTTTTTGGCCGCGACCATAGAGGAAGCCCTAACTTGTCGAAGGCCCCAACCTCCACAAATAATTTTGCTAGCCAAAACTAACAAGGAAGCTTCAAATCCCTATCTAGCAAGCCACAACTTGCTAGAGGCCCCAACCTCTCAAATACTTCAGACCACAATTTCATCCATTTTCAAATTGGGTCCTCTTCTACAATAATAACACAACAACGACCTTCTTGAAACCAACACAATTAATAGCAACAAAAATCACATAGCTGAATTATTAGGCTAGCAGTACAAACCCTCACTCGACCATACAACCCAACCATCAATTGTAATGTAATACAAGAAAATATACACAAGACATGGCATCTACAGTGATGGACTAAACCTATGCAACATTCACCTCAAATTTGATCATTGTTATAGGTATCATATCAACTTCATTATGCACAACAACTAAACTAATATCAAAGACCAAAATACTATATTTATGCCAATTTTCCCCTCATCAAGATATACCAAATCCACACATTATTTATTCTCCATTTCCATTAATGACCACATCAATTAATACTTGATCAACATGTAAGCATTCACACCAAATACCCTAGGAAAATACCTTGGTAATGCATCAGGTTTTCTTTTCCTCATGTACAGTAGAGTGCCACTAGCACTAAACTATAACAACATAGTAAGTGTTGTGAGCATATATCTATTAGAAACTATGACAATACTCAAGGCGAGGGTTGGGGGGGAGGGTGAATCAATATTGTGAAAATTTTAAAACTTTCTTTCACAAGTAAATGATAATAGGAAATCAATAAACACTTTAGAAACCATTCATATAAGCATCACAAGAAGCAAAAGTTAAACACAGATTCTTCAAACTTCTCTTCAATGACTTTCACAAGGGAAGCTTCAACTTGTTATAAAATTTTATGGCTCCAACCAGAAGGAAGCTACTACTCTATAATTTATCAGCTACTACTAAAAGGAGCTACAACCCTTGATTTATGAACTACTACTAAAAGGAGCTCCTACCCCTGATTATTTACCAGCACTACTGGAAGGAGCTACAACCCATGATCTGTAAGATGCCACTTTCTTAACCTACTTGATTCATATTTCATTCCATGTTCAAACTCAAATCATGAAAGGCCCCTATCTTACATAGCATCAATAAATATCTCCTCAATCACATACCCCAATCACCATAAAATCACCTTTAGTGATCTATAGTCTCTAACCAATTCTCCATCACACTTAAGCAAAAAACCAACCACGTCAATCACTAACAAATGTTTATAAATAATTGAACCAATATTTTAAATTTTTTAAACTTTAGTTAACTTCAACTCTTTAACACACATAAGTCCTTATTTTTACTTATGTAACACTTTTATCAATTCTTCTAGATGTGTTCACGAATTCTTCAAACTCCAATCCAATATATCCATGAGAAAAAACTAATTTAAATTACCAATTTACTCAATTCTGGTGACTTACAATATTTAGCAGTGAGTTTCTAAATTTGACGAACTGCCAGATTTGGCCAATTTACCAAATATGCTACTAAATCTATCCATGACTCTAGAAATGCTACCAACTCATTCATAGCGTGTTACCCAAGTTTTAGTGCACAACTAGTTTGGTGGAAAATCTCCAAATATGACCCAAAGCACCAAATTTCAAAGTTGTTGACTCGTTCATGTGATAGGCCCTCAGTGTAATCCCATAGGCACTTAAATCATGACTATGGAATAACATAGCCCCAAGGGATTTACTCTACAAACCTTCACAAATTACTACCTATTGAGCTACTTTTCATTACAACCCCAAGGGTTTAACCACCCTTATAAACCTTCTGCACCCTTGGTCACCTCGTGCATATCACCTAGTCTTGGAGAATTCCTTAGCCCCTGGCTTTATTTCCTCAACAAAAATCAATGGAGCACCTTTGCTTACCTTCGGGGTCAATATTCCAGGATTACGTGTCTTGATGGGACCATCCATGCACACATGGACCAATTGAAACATCGGTGGGAAGTTGTTACGCCAACTCACATGCAATCGTGTCCTGAAAATATGTCAGCTTGGTGAAATAGTTCGCAACACATTCAAGAATCACCGGGGTGCTTAACTTTTGGGGTCCGGGGTGACGTTTCTGTATGGGACCTCGCGTCGCACATACGGACCAATAAGTAAAATATTGGGGTTACGTCAATGCCACCATGGATTCCACCATGTCCTAGAGCTATCCGGCTAGACTTTTCTACCTATGAACCCTTGTAAACTTCCAAGTTTATTCCTTTCGAGATGATGTGTTTGCCATAAGGATTCCATGTGCCATACATAATTTTTGGCCCACTTGGGCGCCGAAAAATGAAAAATTTACATGCCACGTGTCATGTCTTCATTAGTTCCATGTGTTCTGCTAATATCATATGATGACATCATCATGCCATGACGGCTCCATGTCATTCCATGCAGCAAATAAAATCATGCCATGTGTCCTCCCATGGTTTTCCATGCTGTCAATATCCCACTTCATTGCATGGAGGTAGGGAATCATGGGCTTGTGTTTTTCAATGAATTATTTGTTAATTTTCAGAGGTTAGGATGGGCATTTTATGTGGCACGTGACATAAATTTTCCCATTTCTCATGTTCCGTTACCCCGGACCTTTTGCTCTGCGTCCCTTTTGGAAATTCTTGGGGAAAGACTTCTAGGATGACTTGTCTTGTGGGCTCCTTCATGTGCTTACCATTGGTGCACCACTCCACCGCTACACCAACTCACCTTATGACCTTACCCAATACTATTTCCTTGAAAGTTTTAACTAGCGCTCCTTTGAAAATTCCAAGGGAAAGACTTTCAGGGTGATGTGTCTAATATGGGCTTGCCTAGTTTACCACCTATCATTTTCGTGAACCCTTATTTTGTAAAGATCTACTTGTAACAGGGATTGTCGATCTTCTGATCGACGCTTTGGGAACCCCATTCATCGTGGACCCCCATATTGTTAACCCTCTAGTGGGAATGCCCCCCCCCCAAACAGTTTTTACGATAACTCGGTGGGGACACATGGTGCCCCATCTGCCCACATCCATGCCTTTGTTTCACTCTTATCCTCCACTAACTGTTATTGGTCCACATGCACTTACGTGGCTGCCACCTACATGTTGACTATGTTGTGGGGCCCTTGGTCTAAAAACACCAAAATTTTGTCTTTCACTATTGAAACTTTGACTGACCATATCTTTTGATCCCAGAGGTCTTTTTCAGACTTCAATATACTGCTAGTAATCTATTTCTGATCCCTATCCATTTGAGTAGTTTCTAAGAGCTTCTAATTTGACCTTATATTCTAAAAATGGCTCCAAATTATCTGCTCCTTGACCAATCTACTTGCAACCAAGTTTGCCTTTTCCATCAATGAAAACTTATGTCTAACATTCTCCCCCTTTGGCATTGATGGTAATACCAAAAACACAATTATAAAATCAAAGTGTATTCTCTTACTTCTCCTCCTTTGGGTACTCCTCCCCCTTTGGTGTACTTCTCCCACTTCGACATAAATGGCAAAGAAACTAATGTACTCACCTGTAACCAATCTCCTCTTGTCTTGTTGATCCAATGGACCTGGTGGCTTCCTTTTTATATCTTGTGTGCTTGCTAGCTTCCCTTCTTCCACATGAGGAAGATCTAGTGGAGGGAGGTAAGAGGGACTACTCTCAATATTTTCCCTAAGTACACAAATTGTTCTTTTCGAAGAGGTTTGGTGAATATTTCATCTCCCTGCTCTTTTGTTTGGACATACTCCAATTTTACAATCTAATTTGCAACTTGTTCTCTTAGGAAATGGTACTTGATTGAAATATGTTGTCTTTGAATGAAAAACAAGATTCTTGGGCATTCTGATTTCACTTGTATTATCACAAATGATTGGTATTGGTTGATCATATATCACCTGCACATCTTGTAAGGTTAGCTTCATCCATGATATTTGAGTGAAACATGAATCTGATGTTATATATTCTGCTTCAGTAGTAGAGAGAGAAATTGAAGCTTGCTTCTTGCTCAACCATGAAAAAAGACATGCACCGAAAAATAAAGCACCACCACTAGTTATTTTTTGGTCATCTACATCACCTGCCCAATCAACATCATTAAAAATAGTCAGTGAAAAATATTTACATCTAGGTTACCAAAGTCCACAGTCCATTGTGTCTCTAAGATATATGAGAATCCTCTTGGTTGTTAGAAGATGAATCTGTCTAGCGGCTGCTTGAAATCGTACAACAATACCAACTGCTTGAATAATGTATTGTCTAGAGGCTGTTAAGTATAAGAGGCTGACAATAATTGATCTATATAAAGCTGATCCACCTCTAGTGTGTCATAAGTCTTGCCAAATTTGCAACCTATAACCATTGGACTGCTAAAAAATGATCATTATTTGATACCAAATAGTTGGAAATACGTAGAGGGGGTAAATCAATATTTCGCTTACAATTAGTTATTTTCTTATTTAAAACATTCAAAGAATTAGAACAGAAACATTGTAATATATAAAATATACATACAACATTTACTAAGTAAACCTGGAAGGAAGTACAAGGCTCCGGAACCCAGGAAAATGGCCCAAGTACAATGAACAACACCTACAAGGAACCCAGGAAAATGGCCCAAGTACAATGAACAACACCTACAAGCTCTACTACTCCTGTCTATGTCAACTGTTGTTGTTACTGTTGCTGCAATCACTGCCACTCACTACCTCTGCTACCATGCTTACTGTTATCGCCCATACACATAAAGCCATTACTATTGTGTCAATGTAACTATCACCAATGTTTTGTTGTTCCATTTGCTTCCATATGTCACTGGTTGCATTCTAAATTGTTGTTATGTTATACAACATCACTGCTGCCAATGGCTTTCCACAATACACCCTTTCTGCTAACACTGCCACTTTATCTACCCACTGCGTCCACTTTTGATTCTGCTCTTGCTGTCACTCTTCCTTCACCACACTATTGTTCCACTTCAATCCAATCATATATATTGCGTACATCTCTTGTCAAACTGTCACTGACATGCTTCCCAACTGTCACTTTCACACAAGGATTTTGTCATATTATGGTAATCTCATTACTGCACATGTGTCATACGTTAGTTTGTCATATGCATTATTGTCTGATGAACAATTACCAAAGTTGCTTAGTCCAAAAACCCATTTCTTCCATGTATGTGAATCAATGTAAAGAGATCAATGCCATGCAAGGTTCACTATTGATAATTTTAAGGTGAGAATCTCACCCTATTCTTGTTAAGTGATATTGTCACATCATTACGGCTAAAGTGATAGTGCCACTATCTTTGAGTCAATTTCAACGTGATCAAGTCAAACTCTAGCATTCAAGGTCACACTGCTTCATCTGTCGTCCAAGTCACCATCTTTCATCAAGGAACGCTATCAATACTTGTACTGATGTGTTGCATCAATGTGCTCTATGAGTGAATATCTTTCATATTGTTATATTTTTCAGTCATAATTTCACAACCGCCTATACTTCTCACTGCCACACAAAAAATACACATCCAAGCCATACCAAAGTCAGAGTCTTAGAGTTTATATCCAGCTCCAGTTATAATACGGCCACCGTGCAAATTTAGGTCTATCACAAAGGAGATTCAAATGCCTTAATTTTGCAACCTCAAAAATAAGACTTGTTCGTTGTTCCAACTGAGGTCTTACTCTTCAAAAAAAAAAGTTTCTTCGTTGGTTTTGTCAACATTAAGTATCAGGTATACTTCATTAATACACTGCCACATAAGATTCTCTGCTACTGTCAACCTACTCCATACAAGGTCAAGTGAGGTAAGGCATTTTCTGCAAAACAACATTCCCAACTATCAGTGCTATATGTCAACATTAAGTATCAGTTATACTTCATTAATACACTGCCACATGAGATTCTCTGCTACTGTCAACCTACTCCATACAAGGTCAATTGAGGTAAGGCATTTTCTGCAAAACAACATTCCCAACTATCAGTTCTATATGAAATTATTGTAAAATTTCATAGTTGGTTTGAAGCCTTTAATGGTGTATGTCAAAGATGACATGCGTGGTTCCTCCAAATTACAATCACAAATATTGTATAGTACTGCCTCAAGGAATCAGTGTCAGACATGTAAGTTTTGTTACTGTTTTCACTAAATTGACTTCTGTCAACATATGTTTCCTTTGCCAGAACTGAAATGTCTCAATCAGATTGTATTTGTACAAAATATCACTGAGATATAAGCTAACTCCAACAAGGTAAAGCGAGAGGATTCCCTGACGTACTGCTTCTCCGGTAAAAATATTTATGCAAAAAATGTGAGCCGAATGTGTAATTGAATAAGACATGAGCGGCCCGTAGCTACAATCCGTCCAAAATTATATTTTTCTAACCAGAAAACATTCAAACCCCTACAAAAACTTTAGTACAGAGCAACCACGACTGAGATCAAATCTTCTCGTTTGATTTGTTATTATTTCATAGAGGCCGAAGTTTATTTCAAGGATTTGTCTTCAAATTGCTTCCATTCGTGCTCAGTTAGGCCACAATACTTTATTAAGGCTTCAAAACAAGGGTTGGAAATAACTACTCCACCTGCAAGAAAAGACCCCAAGTGAAACCCTCAAACAAAAAATACAACGAACCCCAGAGCCAAAATAGTAGACTTTAGATGCCAATTATTAAATAAATGAGGGCCGTGGGTATTTTTATTGACAGGCTTGCAATCATAAATGCTTTAGTCCTGCAAACAAGGAGTCCCAGTAGCCCCATAACTTAAAAACCCTTTTCAATTTCTTGCTAGCCATTGATAATATTTTCAGATTTCAAGATTAATGAATCTCCAAATCAATGAGCCCTAAACGAAACACTCTGCTCAAAAAGTCTTCGCCGCAGAAAACCAACTCTGCTCCTTCGCCCAGAAACTAAAACCCTTACACCTGTAAGGAAACGTGACCCTTTCACTATCGAACTTTCAAAATTTTGGAGCCGCAGGCAGAAATTTTAATTCGACTCTTCATCAATTTCCCTAAGCGGCCTGTGAGGAAAAAAAAATCGTTCTTCAGACACAATGTCTAGCCTCAAGGTAATTTGGACGTATATGTTTGGTTAGTCGACTTCATATTTTAGGAGCAGTGGTCTATAACGCGACTTTTTCAAAGCCTTTCCGGCGGATTTTTCCGGTCAAAATCCGGCAGCACTTCATTGGAATCCCAAGTTTGATAGCTAGTTTCTGCACAATCAATGGCTCCCACGGGTTTTTCATGGCGCTGAATCCAAATATGCAGTTAAAAAACCATTTTAACTGCTAAAAATCAAGATTTAACTTCATTTCTTCCGCCGGATTCCGTCACCGGAATCTCCAAAAAGTCGCATTATAGACAACTCCATTTTAGGAGAGAAAAAAAATGAATTTAAAAACTAAATTTTAATTTTAAAATTTGAGCCACCTCCAAATTATGGACCATTCACTTAAATAAAAGTTATAGATTTGTCCCTTTTTGTTTTTGAATTATCTTCCTCCATTTTGGTTTTTATAATTAAATCATTACCTTCACATCCTTAACAAAATCTTAAACATGTTCTTTTAATATAAGCTCATCATCTTAGATATATCCATAGGTTAAGTTGCCACATCATCTATTGTTAAGGTTTTGACCAAGTTTCCACATCGTCATCCATGGAGCCACATCATTAATCAATGCAATGTAACTCCTACATCTTCAAATATTTAAAAAATAATTTAATGTCACTTCAACAACCCTATTGGGTTTTGAACCACAAACTAGGTCTGTGAGGATTGAGATTAATTTTCAGAGAATAGTTCAAATGATTGGATCAGTTAAGATTGCCATCAAGGCCAAAGGGGGAGATTGTTGGCATTGACATGTGTTGCAGATGTGTTATTGGTTGGCATTGATGTCAACCTGGAAGCATGGTTTTCAGATCAGTTGGTTGTGCACATGTAAAATTGGCTGCAGCTGGATGATGTGTAAATGGATTTTGGCCTTTCTAATAGCATGAAGATGTGATTTGCAGGTGTTGCATATAGAATGTTGGATGGTGGTGTATTGCCCTGGTATGGAGACCTTCCCATGATAATTAGTTTTGTAGAGAAGAGAGTTATAACTCAATTCAAAAAGACAAGGAAAGAATTACTTTGTTTTGGTGGTTTTTCTCTAGCTTATTTGTGCATCTTGTATATTTCATGAGTAGAGTATTACCATGTATTGGCATTACTATGGTATTGGTATGTGTGTGTAGAGTAGGTTGGCATGCGATATTACCTTGGTGCAGATAGTCTTGGTATTGACATAACCATGGTATTTTCCTGTGGTATTGTTTTGGAAATTACCATGGTACAAAATGTTGAAAATAGCAACAA
>APFE030470107.1:0-10408 GCA_000404065.3 Pinus taeda | reverse complement strand
CCCAAGCGGAAGTTCCTTTTATAGTCCTCTCGGATCCCTCCTGGTAGATCTAGAGGGAAACACTGCCTTCAACGGTTACGACTATAAAGCATCGCGAGCAGGTTCACCAACCGCCTATGGGCGTGGGGTTTGCAAACAGGGAATCTCTAAGTCTGATTGCACCGCCTGCCTTAAAAACCTTGGGGGCCGCATCTGGAACATTTGCGGGTACGCCATCGGTGCTCGAGTTCAGCTAGGTGACTGTTTCATCCGCTACGAGCAGTACAGCTTCTAATTTAGTTATATATTCAACGTCTGCCCAACTGCACAATACGCATCTAATATGTCATATATATATATATATATGTTTATGTTAGTGTCAATAAAGCGTCTCACATGATTCTCGGAGCAAGAGAATCTGATGCTGTGCTATTCTCACCAGTCACTATAATAAAACTGTCGTGCAGTTTCGTATTTTACTTTCCGTTTGGGCGTCGCTGCCATTATTCTCATTTTCACGGTGTCGCGGTTTTTGTTTTCAACGTATTAAAAAGTTCTAGTTGAAACTATGTACCATGAAAAGTTACGTTCACATCGAATTATTCATTCACTGAAATGTTATAGTCCACTGGACTTTACTTGCTGGATGACTGTCGATGGGCCCGAAATGTACGACTCATTCTAGCCGTCTCCGTTGCCCCTATCATTAGTGCTACTGTAGTGGGCGCAAATTGCAACCCATGTGGGTCACATAGAACAAATATTCAAATCGACACACCTTTAAGATAAGAAAAATAACACCGTGTGAGTGATTGTGCATAAATCTAATGATAAGAAAAGTTAATAAATGCGGACCAGTCATGCGTTAGAGCGAGTCTAGGCCTATCTCCATGATACGTCTCGAGCCAACGTCCGACCTGAGATTCCAAACAACCAATTCTTAGTATCAAGGAGACTGCGCCATGATAATCAAAGATAAGAAGGGTTTCAAGCACCAACATGTAGCCGGCTAATGAGATCCATGTTCTATAGATAGTTATCCATGATGATTTGATTCCAGAGGCCATCATTGCTAATTGCTGGCCAATATTGTTTTTAGAAGCAATGCCAAGTTGAAAGACGGAGTGTCTTTAAGGCCCCAGCAACCATGATTAACGTGTAGGTTAAACATCTAGTAACTTATGAGATCAAATTTGCAATATGTAGTAAATCTGAAATTAGATAGTTTTGGAATAAGATATTTGTAAAGATATATTTTATATAAAATAAATGAGAAATAGTTAACAAATAAAATATTTTTATTATTTTGTTGCTCAAAATGAAAGAGATGGCATACTCTTGCCCCCCACATGGTTTACCATACTTGTTTAAAGATGGATCTATTAATCACATAGAATTACAACTCTCCACTTATAAATAATTTATAATATTTTAGATTTTTTATATCTCAAAAGATTTCATTCATCTCACAACTATATGTAGATCCAAAATTACCATATCCATACTATAAATATAAAATATTGAAAATTATATGCTAAATAAAAATTAAAATAAATATAATCTTTCAATTGCAAAAACTTATTGGTCCATAAAATTTAAAATGTTCTTTGCTTTAAAAAACAAGTAACATTGCAATAAAATTAATGAGAACACAAGAAAAATAAAAAGATTATCTACTAATAACCATATCCTAGGCTTCAATTGAATCACATTTAAGGTAATACTACTTGCCTTAAATTAGCTCACATTGAATATAATTACGTTGTAAGGTGTTTCCCTCTGGGAATAACTTTCTTACATGCCACTGTGTACTATCCTGAATCGTTGGTATGATGTGTTAGACGATTACAGAATTTTCATTCATTGGTATATAGGCGGCAATAACTGCTGTGTTGGAGGTTGGTTAGAGGAAAGACTCAACTGTAAGTTCTCTACAATAAAGACTCATGCCACTCTGAATTTGGAGAGATGCCACTTTGTATTTTGAGAGACGGTAAAAAGGCGAGAAGGGATTATAGGCTGGGGTAATTGTTGCGCTGAAGGTTGGTTACAGGAAACACTCAGCTAGAAGTTCATACGACTCATGCCACTCTGTATCTTGATAAACCGTAAACCGTAAAAAGGCGAGAAGGGATGCTACCCCTAGCTTTCTTATGCGTTGTGGAGTTTCCCATCATAAATGCTTTCGTAGCTATGGTTTTCCCAAGGATGGCTATCTTCTTGTTCCCCTGATTTGGAATTTTCTCAACCCTTTCATTTCCAATGGTGGCAGTGTAGGCGCTATTACTGCACCTGTCTCTTGGTTCGTTGCCCATTCTTCTGTGTTGTATAGATTCGAGGAGTGGGTAGCTCCAGCGGTTGTGGTCAAATCAGTCTGCGTGACCTGTAAACAGAAAGAGGTAAACCATCTCTCATATGTAGTGAAAGTGAGAGAGCTCTGGTTTCACACCATTCTCTTCTGGAGTTTAATGTTTTCTCTGTACATGACGAGAATTACTCTGTATTTGCAGTTGTGCTTGTGGCTGGAATGAATTTGAAGCTTCTGGTTGACGATTTGTCCGAGGAATTATTGGGTGAGTATTAATCGGTCATGGGTTACACTATTGTGTCTTATACTACTGTGGTGAATTGCCACAACCACCAAATCTGCCCAGAGCGTATGAAAGCAAGCGGCCTGGATTTGGTCAAATAAGGGTGCCCGGGGCTTGAACAATTGGCCACTGTAGACAGGATGTGTGATGTTATTATTATTGTGATTTTCCGATGAGTAGTCGTGGATGTCAATTCATTGTCACGAGCACTAAAAAATTATCTCTTGATTGTCTTGTTTTTTCTGTAACTTTCACCAACAAGAACATTCCTCAAAGTGCCTCTTTTGGTCCAGTAGCGTTTGGATGTCTCACAGAAATAGCGTGGTTGTGATAGACTGTATATGTAGTAACAAAACTTGGTGTTTGTAGATTCACATTCTAGGTATTTCAATGCAGTGGCCATCGTTGCACTGAGCAGCCAGAATCCAGGAACTCAGCAAGTTGCAGCGGCCTTATTCGGAGCAGCCTCCTCCATATCTATATAAATAAATAAAAGGTCAGCATTTCAAAGTTGCGGCGGCCTTATTTGGAGCACCCTCCTCCATATCTATATAAATAAATAAAAGGTCACCATTTCAAATCTGACATTGCATTTGATATGCATGAATGACAACATGTTAATTGGGAAGTGGTATGGGTGTTTGTTTAGACAGTTTGTATCATTTGAAAATAAAAGGTCAACATTTCAAATCTAACACTGCGTTTGATATACATGAATGACAACATGTTTGGGAAGTGGTATGGGTGTTTGTTTAGACTGTTTGTATCACTTTTCAATAGTTCGAACAGAAAAAGATGAATAATCAACATCCATCATTGTCACCCAGAAAACATCATCCTTGAGTGTCAAAACTACAACAAGGACTTTGGTACATTACATAGATTATTAAATTAAGTAATTATATTGATAAAACCATTCACAATTTCTTATTACAAATATTAAAAGCCTACATAATCTCATTCTTTAATTATTTATTAAAAATACATTAATATATACTTATACTTATCCAATACATCAATATATGCTTAGGGTCATCTTACAGGGCAAATTGTTTAAAAATAGAATATTAAGAAATATAATAGAGATTTTAACGCAGCTCAACAGAGGAGCTTTTAACGCATTTAAAAAGTCCATGCACATAAATATTGAACACATTTGGTCCAAGAAATCATTCATCCATTAGAAGAGACTTCAGTTTATAGCTGTATTTCCCTCTCACAGATTAATTACGATACAATTGCACAGCCAATACCGCACTGAATCCAATAAATTGCATTCTATATAGGTGGATCTATTATCAAAACTCATATATTTACAGCACTTAATGACTACTAAAATTATTAACTTTTATCTGATCTTTGATGTATTTTCGCTCTATGCATAGCTGCTACATCCAAAGCAGCTTTTTACAGTAGGCTCTGCAGCCACAATCCATTGATGTGCTACATTTTTTTTCTTTCAGACTAACAATAAAGCTTGCAACTAAAACACCTTGAATCAGACATTCTAGTTATCTAGGTTGGGTTGAAAGACAAGGCTCCTCAGATGTAGGTTTTTGTGATCCTGGTCATGTGGATTAGGACAGTTAGGTAACCAACTCCATGAGGGGCTCCTCTGCTATGCCTTGGAAATGTTGAACGAGAGCAGATTCTATTTCTTTGTGGGTATTGAGTTGATTTCCATGCGTATCTTTCAGTTTTAGAATCCTGTTATGAGATCGATGATCCATAGTGGATTTGTGAAAAAATCTTGTATTCCTGTCTCCTTCCTTTAACCATTGAACTCTAGATTTCTGTTTCCAGAAGATTTCCTCTTGCTTACATAAGCCTTCCCATTCTTGATGAAGCGAATCAACTTGCTTCTTACCCTCCTTAGTGAATCCCTTAGTGATGAGCTCCAGGTTAATATCCTGAAGCTTTCCTTCAACTATTTTTATTGCTTCGAGGATATTTCCAAACTCATTCTTGTTCCAATATTTAACCTCGAGTTTTATGTGTTTTAGCCTACGTTGCAGAAGGAACATTTTAGTACCTTAAACATTCAAATATTTTGCCCACCATTTTTCAATATTGTTGTAGAAGTTCGGGTGGGTAAGCCAAATATTTTCAAATCTGGAAGGTCTATATCTTGGCGTTCCTATAAAGGATGCTTCTAACTGTATGGGTACCGATCCGAGCCTCCAAAAGGGAGAATCATGGTTGACAAGTCAAGGCCTGAGAGAATAAGGTCCTCAAAGATAACGAATTTATCAATTTTAAAGGCCACTCAAGCAGCCCCTCCCCTTTTCTTGTTCCAGGTGAAGAGGCCATTGGAGGTTTCTGTATCTACTAGCCTCATATTGGTAATGAAGTTCTAAAAAGCTATGGAAGCTCTGCCTAGAGATCTAGTCCCTCCTTTTTTTCGGAAAGAGATTTGATCATATTAAAATCCCCTCCCAAAATCCATGGGATGCCCATATGTCTTTCTCTTATATCCCCCAGGGAGCTTAGGAGCTTAAATTTATATTCAAGCTTTTGTGGACCATAGAAATTCGTGATCAGATAAACTTCCTTGTCCACCAAAGGTTGGATGACCACAGAAGAGTAGTTCATGGATGGTTCAACATATAGGATGCCAAGTTTTTGAGGTTCCACATTGTAAGAATTGCCCTTGCTATGTTTTCTGATTTAACTTCTAGATATTCATACATAATAAGCCACTTTCTATGTATCTCTCTTATTTTGTCTACAGAACATTTTGTTTCCTAGATAAAAACCAAATCTGGTTTTTCTTCCTTCATTCTATTGCTGAGATTTCGTTGTTTCCTTTTACTTCCTAGACCTCTAATATTCCATGTTGTAATATTTATTAATAAAGATTTGTAAATGAGTAACTAGTTAGGTCTTTCATCTTACTTGAGTTTATCATGAGTTTTCCACATTCATTCAGCAACTCATTTTGTCCTTTTCTTCCTCTTTTTCTTCTTGGGTTCTTGGAAGCTTCTCCTTCTATTGCCTCGATAGTTTTGATTCCTTCGTTATCCTGACTATCATGGTTTCTTTTTACCCCATAACACTTCGCTTGAGTTCTCCAGAGGAAGAGCTATTGCACTCTGTTAAATTCCTCTTAAGGTAGTGAGTCCACTCCTTTGGTAGTTCCTTCTTACAGGAACTTTTCTAAATCAAGATGTTCCCTTTCTAGTACATACTATAGCTCATGTTCCTTTGTTCCCACTTCGCTTGAGGTCATTTCTTAGTCCCTATCAAGTTCCATCATGCTGGAATGATCCTCCTTTTGTTGACATTTGTCAGATCTATCCTCCATGTTGTCCTCCTTTTCCTTCTTTGCTAGATTGTCCTTCAAAACTTGTTTCATTTTATCCTCCCCTTCTTCTTCTTCTAATATCTTGAACTTATTATGACTAGGTTTTTTTTCCTCATAGATTTTTTTTGGGTTCTTTCTTCCTCATTTTCCTTTGCCTCCAACTTTGTTAAAGCTTTCAGTCTCTTTACCTGAGGTTGCTTTGAAACTTCTCTCCATTTTATTTAAAGGTCAGTCTTTGAAGAGGTGCTCATGTTCATGGCATTTGGAGCATCTAAAGGGTATGTGCTCGTAATCCACTGCCTCCACTCGATCTTCAGCAAAAACTTCTCGAATTGTTTCATCCAGTAAGGCCCCAGAAAGGTCCATTTCCATGCATATTCTAGTGAAGGAGGTATATTTCCTATGCACTGTGGCCTCTAATATTTTTTTAAAATTCCATAGTTTATCACCTATGGCTTTTAGTGATTTCAACAGCCAATAATCGAGAGGTAGGGAATAAAGTCTTATCTGTACTGGCACCAAAGTAAATGTTTCTCGCTCCAGGACGAAGTTCATCACCCAAGGTCTCATATAGAGACCTGCAGTCGCATAGAAGTAGGGTCCTCCTTCAAATATCCTATCCTTATCCTTGAGGTTTGTAAACACAACTCTTAAGAAACCCTTGGATCCAAGGTGTAGATCTATATCTCCCTTAGGTTTCCAATGGTTCTTTATCCATGTGTGTAGGGTCTTCTCTGTAGGCCATAACCCCATGAATTTGCAAATCACTGCATAACTCGACATGTGCTCCCTATGCGCTTGTAGGGCTAGGTCACTTAACACCACTCGGGGTGTGATGGAAGCTTTGCTTTTACATTGTCTTGTTTGAATTCTAGGGTCAACTTTCTTACTGTCTACTTCTTTACATTTCTCCCTTTTGACTTCCTCCTGCATTTTTGCCATCCTTTCTTCTCTATTGTTTAACTGTTTCCTCTTTCTGTATACCCGATTTCCACTTCCATGGGCTTCTTGAAATGATTAGAGTCTACATGACTGTAGGATGGAGTAGAACTCTCCCCTTCTCACCCCTCCATGGTACCCAACTCCAGTATTCTACTCCAAACGCTAGTTCTGCACAATTTCCTTTCTGCTCTGTCTTCTGTCACTCCCTATTAAGTTTGTATGTTGCTAAGCTTTTACATACATATTGTTTTCACAAACATCATTGAATTGTATGCTTAAGGAGAAATTAGCAAAGGCAATGATGAAGGCTTTGAAAAGGTAAAAATCCATTATTGGTATTTTGTTTATGAAAATAGAGGAAAATACAATAAAATGGAGGTGAAAGGTCACAAGTTGCATATGAGGAGGAAATTCAAAGAAAATTAATGAAAATGAATAAATTAGGCACATCAATAATAAAAACACATCAGAGCATCAGTTTGGGGCCATTTTCTATTTTTTTGCAATTAGTCTTAAAGAGGAGAGGAGAACGAAGAGGACAAGGAAAGCAAACAAGAAAAGGAAGGACAAGGAAAGCAAAGGAACAGAAGAATCAATAAAGGAAAGGTTTCATCAAACAACTTTAATGAGAATACTTACAGGTAACATGTAGCATATATGATTTCCTAGTTGGTTTTGGCATGCATGGTATGTGCATGTCTGTATTCAATTAATTTGTTATTGTTTGCATGGGTTTTGTCGGGTTTCGACTGTGGTTTTAGCCTTTCCTTCCTATTTTTGCATAAACGTGGTGTGAGGGGATTCTTTCTTGGTTGAGCTATCGATTGATGAAAGGTTTTGGTTCTGCATGAGGTGGTGTGAGGAAAAACCCAAGGGTTGGGGGTGGAAATGGTTTTCTCTAGGAAGCCCTAAATAGGTGGGTGGAGACAGGAAAATTCCTCAAGGGATGGTGAAGGAATTTTGAGGCATCCAAGCTCAGTTTGGTTTTGTGATCTAGGGACTAGCTCAAGTGAGATTGTCGTATGGTGAGGGTGGAGGTGGTTTACCCTATGGATTCTCTTGTTTATTTGTGGATTGGTTTATCCCATGAGATTCCACATTCAATCTTGCAATATGGCGTGGGGGTGATTGGATGAAAGAAATATTTGGTTCAACCCAATCTAAAGTTAGGTGGTATATGGAAGTCCCTGACTTGGTTGGCTTTTGCATATGGTTAATAAGAGCTAAGTTTCTCTTGTCATGGATGGGTAATTATACTTGTTATTATGTGGCTTTAATAGTTGTTCTATCCTTGTTATCTACTTGATAATATGTTGGTTATAAACATGGTTATATGCCAGATCTAAGTATGGATTTTATCACATTTTAATTAATGAATGTCTTCTTAATGAATGCATGACCTAATTGGTGTTACGCAAAAGTTGTGAAAAGGAATTTTTCCTTCCAGATAGGTTTCGAATCCCTATGTTCAAATATGCATTCATGATGTGTAGTTTGCATGTTTACCATGTGTTTGATAAAATATTTGTCCTTGTTGGGAGGGGTTTGGTCAAGTTCTTCTTCATTTTTTTGGTTTATAATATCTTTTCCTATGTTATTCATCATTCTTGGAAGTTTCCTTGAGTTTTGGGTAGAGGCTTTAGTCCTAGCCCTGAAAGCATGGCTTAGAGTTCAAGTTCAATGGCATAAAACTGATTGGAAAAGTTCATAGTCACAAGGAAAAGAAATATGGTAGCAACTGAATGTTTAAAATTTCTTAGAGGCCTTGTAATGGGAGCAACTGAGAGAATAGGTCAATGAAAAAGAGATTTAGCTTAGGCATTAGACACCTAGAAGGGTTGGGTAGCTCCTAGAGGTCCTGTAATACATGAGGGAAGTTAATAAGGTCTTAAGTTGTCGAATCCATTTTCTTAAGATCATATAGGAGGTTGAGTCCCATCATAGTGACCCTCGACTCATAGTTACCCTAGGAAAACTGGTGAAAGCTGATAAATGTTGGAGGCGATTACAAGGTGGTATTAGAGTGGGTTGCTCTCTCTTTGGGTAAAATTTTATGCTATCAAGGTTATTATTGTCATGCATGGGATCATGGTATACAACTGATATGGTCATGCATGATTTTGGTATGGAACCACAATAAGATATGGGAAATAAGGTTTTAGTAGCAAGATTTTATTAGCTTAATAGAATTACCTGCAGAAAGGAAGAATGGTAGGCATAACTTGAAACTCCATTTCATCCCTTTATGCATAACACATTCTCGAGGGTGTTTATCATCTCCATTAGACCAAGTAGTCGGTTCCTGATTAAGAAATTATTTAAAAAGATGAAAAATCTTTGAGCTAAACTCTCAGACATAAATGTGTGACGTTAGTAGGTTGCATGCAACCTAACTAGCTGACTTAGAATGAGGTGATCACATTTGGTCTCTTGTATTAAAAGGATATCAAGATTTTCTATAGAAATCTTTCTTTTTAGAATGTGATGCTTGATTTTTCCATTAAGGGTCCTTATAATCCATACGAGAACCTTCATCATTGAGATTTTAGAAGAGGAAAGAAAGTGTCATGGGAAAAACTCCCTAAATTGCCTAGAAATTCACCCAAATCTTGAATTAATTGTCTATTAGTTTTGAAGTCTTTTTTTTGGGCTCTTTGGCTTGGAAGGAATGTTATGACCCCACTAAGATACAATTTTTAAGATCAATTAAAACCCAATTTGGCCTCATTAATATTCAACTTGTAAATATTCCAAAGAAATAATAGAACCCCTCTAGATCATTTATTCGTCATGAATGAGTGGAATCCATGTGGTTTTCACACAACAACCACATCATCTTATATCAAGGAAACAAAAAAATAAGCTCCATGAAGTTTCTCACATGTAGACACTGGTAAAACTATGAAATTAAATATAGATGAAAAAAAAAGAAAGATAAATGAAAGAATTATGTAAAATATTATTTAATAAAATTAATTAACCAATATTAAAAGTTAATATGTAATTAGCAAAAACTGAAATTCTAAATTAATATAGTTATTATTTTGTGAAAATAATAAAATTACAAACATATTAAACGTAATATACTTTGCAAAGATTTAAAAAAATATATAATCTTTAATGTTATTTTGTTAAAAGCAAGTAACAACACGAAAGGAACCCAAAAAACAACGGAAAAAAAGAACCATGGCTACCAATATGAAAATTGAGATATATTGGTTGGGTTAAATTGAATTAGAGTGAATTTAATATTTATAATGTTAAATATTTTTTTAAGTATAGTATGAATTTGAATAATTATATTTTAATTTTTCATTTATTATATATTTATAGAAGCAAATTGTATTAAGTTTAATAATATTATCTATATTATATATATTTAAAATAATAAAATTTTAAGATGAAGTTTTGAGAACATAAATTGAATTATTATTATTATTATTTTAAAGTAATATGAGTATTATGAATAATTTTTTTAAATAAATTGTTTACAATATAGTAAATTTAATAGAACTTAATATTTTTATTACTTTGTACTTTTACATATTATTTTATAATCTAACACTACAATAGCGTAACATCATATTTATTA
>APFE030470106.1:0-14163 GCA_000404065.3 Pinus taeda | reverse complement strand
TACAAGTTGAAGTGCTGCTATTCTTGACAAGGTGGCTGAAAATAGTGCTTCAACATTCTGCCATTGACTGGCCCATCCTCTACCTCTGTACCATCCAAGATTTTCAAAACATAGGTGTTGTTTCCTTGTACAGTCTGAATGATAAATGGCCCTCTCCATAAGAAATCAAATTTTCCATGTTTTCCTTTATCTTCTCTTCTGGAATCCCACTTCAGAACTTTATCCCCAATGAAAATATCCTTTTCTTTGGTTCTTTTGTCAAATATCTTTTTGAGCTTTTCTTGTAGGATTTGGGTTCTGTGGTAGACTTCTTCTCTTGTCTGCTGCAAGTAAATAGTTTTATTGATCCTTCTTTGTATATCATTAGGTTCTTCTTGTATCTCTTGTAGCAGCTTTATTACTGGGATTCCCAAAGAAGAAGGGAAAACTGCTTCCATTCCATAAACCAATTGATGGGGGTTGGTCCCAATAGATCTCTTGGTGGTCAATCTGTCTGCCCATAGGGCATTGACAAGTTTTTTATGCCAGTTCTTCTTGTTCTCCTCCAAAACCTTCTTAATAATGTTGATCAAGCTTTTGTTGGAGGATTCAGCTAGGCCATTGCCTTGAGGATAATAGGTTGTGGAATGGCCCAAGGTAATGTGGTATTTATGATAGAAATTAATCATTTTCTTAGATTTAAAAGCAGCAGCATTGTCTGTAATGATCTTCTCCGGGCAGCCAAACCTAGATAAGATGTTGGTTTCAAGGAATTGAATGATTATTGAGTCATTGGCTTGCCTACAAGGTATGGCCTCTATCCACTTGGTAAAATAGTCCGTAGTAGTCAAAATCCACTTGTGCTGGCCAGAAGATGAAGGGTGGATTTCCCCAATGAAGTCTAAACCCCATTGTTGAAATGGTTTCTCAGTGGAAACTGGTTTGAGGGGCAAAGGCAACAACTTTTTCTTGCCTTCAAAGATTTGGCATTTGTGGCAAGAGGTTACATATTTATTCACATCAGAGAATAAGGTGGGCCAGTAAAATCCAGCCCTTAGGATTTTGTCAGCAGTTGATTTCCAATAAAAATGTCCACCACAATCCCCTACATGAAATTCTTGGAGTACTTTTTCAGTTTCCTCTTTGATTAGACAATTTAATAAAACACCATCATGGTTTTTCCAAAAGAGAACATGATCTAAAATGCAGAATTTAGAATCTTTCATTTTCAAAAATCTTTTCTTGGTTCTGGATAATCCTGGAGGAGCTTGCAGGTTTAATAACACAAACGAGATATCAGCATACTAGGGTGATTGTACAAAGGCTTGATTGATCTGTGGAGTCGCCATCTCCTGTTCATTATCCAGTTGATTTATGTCAAGGGCTTGAAAGTTAGTTTCAGTCATGAGTTTAGTTAGTCCTTGTCCTTTTATCATTTTAGTGGGTTTAATTTCAATGTCATATTCCAGTATGGTAGCTATCCATTTGCCCCTCTTGCCTTTAATGCCTTCTTGGGTTAGAATATCTTTAACAACAGTGTTGGGCACATGGGCAATCACATGAGAGTATAAGATGTAAACTCTAAAGTCCTTGATGGCCTTTACAAGGGCATATGCTTGTTTCTCCATGATTTGATATTTCAATGTGTGACTGTTGACTTACTGTCTTCCAAGATTTCTTCAATTTGAACTGTGGATTCTTTGTTTAGGAATTTGTCCTGACTCAAATTCATCATTTTTACATCAGCTTGGGTTTGAATTTCAGTGTTGTATAAGATGAAAGAGTCCATGTATGTATGTATGGAATATATGGGAAAGTTTTGGGGTCTTTCTTGAGTACTAACTACATACTTCATCAAAGTTTCTCGGTATAGCCTTTTGGGTTGGCCGAAGACTGATATTGTGGCATAAGACATGTCAAGTTGCAAAGATCCTTGTAGCTTAGCACCCCAGGACCTGGATAACAACATTCCATATTTTGGTGGAATGTCAGCTACCACCACATCCATGAGAATTGTCTTGGCTGGATATTGGACTAATGATACACATAGATCCCTGATTAAGCCTAGACACTGGACTTGACTGGAATCAAAGGAAAACAAGTCTTTGTATGGCCTTGTGATGTCTAGGTCCAACTTTTCCATGACAGATTTGGGCATCAGATTATGTGAAGCTCCTAAATCAAACATTGCATTGTGAAGCACCTTGTCATGAATGTTTAGACTCACATAAAAGGGAGGGACTCCTCCATCTACTGTTTTACCATTTGCTTCAGGGCCAAATGTAAGCTCTGGTTGGTCATCAAGGATGTTCACTAAATCTTTGTTTTCTGAAAGTTGTAATGATCTGTTGATTTTTTCCCTAAACACTTGATGCCTAGCCAATTCAGATAATGCGATGGACACTTTTAGCCTGCCTATTTCAACCTCCATATTAAAGGGTTTTTCTGTTTGGGTTTTGACATTTTGGGCAACCAGGTTATGCCTTTCAACTGAGTTATTGATAACTGCTTCTGTTACTAGAATGTCATGCTGAACTAGGGTTGCTGGCTGACCATCTTGCAAAGGTTCTTCTACCACTTTTCTAAGTGGAGGATCAGTTATAGGGCGCTCCTTTGATTCATCCTTCTCTGAGACATCTTCTACTGTGGGGCTGTTTGGATTGGGAGTGGGTTTGGGGATGATTGGTACATGAGAGTCCTTGAGTTTAGTTTTGGTAGGTTGCTTGATTGTCTTTTGCTTAGGATCATCAGGAATGTCTATTCTTCTACTTCTCAAGTTGTATTTCTTATGGACTTCATACACAGCTGTTTCATATCCTTGCTTAAAATCAAAGGATTCCCCTGATTTCATTTGGCATTGACCAAGAGTATGAGCCTCTTGGTCTTCTTGAGTAGGAAAATTGGTTGGCCACTGTTGAGACCCATTAAATTAATGTGTGGGTCCTCTGTTGGCTCATTAGATGTGAAAGCCTCTGCATAGTTTTCTTGGAAGGGAGGCCTTATGTTTTGGTCTGGACCAACCTTTCCTACATTGGGGTTTTGATTTTTTATAAAGTTTGGATTTCTTGCATTGTTGTTTGGTTGGTTGTCCCAAGAAGACTTTCTTTCAATAGTTTCCACTCTGTCTCCTGACCTGTCCATGCCTTTAATAATTGCATCAAGTTTTTGTTCAAAGGCAGAGGGTTCCTCTTTGAAAGTTGTTCTTCTTTCAGTCCTAGCTCGATTTCGTTTGGAAATTAGATTAGCTTCAACACTCACAGCTATGCTCTGCATATCTTCAAGGCTAGGAGGAGCTCTCTCCCTGAGCTGGTAAGCCATGTCTGAGTCAAAACCATCAGGGAATTTAATTAATACCAAGTCTGGTGGTGGTCTAAGATTTATTGGAATAGCAAGGTATGTATTATTGAATCTGGCACAATAATCTTGGATAGTCTCTTGTGGGCCTCTTTTTAGATTCTCATATTCTGTTAAGATGTGTAAAGGGTCCTTTTTATTCTCCCACCTATTTAGGAAAGTTTGATAAAGGGCATTTGGGTTTGCTATTGTGTTTGGGAGCAGTGACCTAAACCATGCCCTCACATCACCAGTTAAGCTCTGGACAAAAATTTTCATCCTAACATCATTATCATCAATCTCATAGTTTTCGAAATAATCTGTCATTCTCTTGGTATGTTGTTGAGCAGTGTAAGTGCCTGTACTATCAAAATAGGTAATTTTGCCCTGGTAATCCTGTGGCATAGCCCCTGGGTTGGCAAGCAACTGTAGGGGAGCATATCTATTTTCCATGTTGGCAGGAAAAGGTGGGACAACTGGAAGCACAGGGGTATGGGCTAAGATAAGTGCTATGGATGGAGGGGTAGAAAAGAGAGCTTGGAGTAATGAAGGTGTACTGGAAGAAGCTACAGCAGTGGGAATGAGGGTTTGAGGATTAGCTGTGGTAGGTTTATTTTGAATAAGTTTCTGTTGGGCTGGCTCAAGGTTTGAATCAACATAACTCTCTTGATTTTCTGATTTCCTAAGACTCTTAGCAATCAGATTTGGATTGTCAAAAATAGTCGGAGGATTTGGGTTAGGGTTTGACCTGGTGTGTCTAGTTTTCTTCTTTGGAGCCAGCTTCTAATTATGTTTTGGTATTTTTCTAGGAATTCTTGGAAGATACAATTTTTGACAATAGTTTTTAAAGGAAGCTACTAGAGTGTAGGAGAAGTTGAGGCCTTCTTTCAGGGAGGTTTGAAACAAGGATGGCCTAAAAAATCTCTGAGGCAGCTGCCTAGAAACGAAAAACTAAACTAGAGTTGGAGTGAAGTAGTTTTTATCTACCTTTGTGATTGCATAGCAAGGATAATTTCAAAGGTTGTCTAGCTAGCTTCGGACTTCATCTGTAGCTTTAGAGTTTAGATAATAGTAGCAGACAATCATTAGTCCCCAGTGGAGTCACCAATGATGTTATCACTCAGGTTGTTCCCCAAAACTTGTTGAGAAAAGGGAATACAGCGGAGGTAACCACTAACTAGTCATTTAGATGCAATTTCTAGCCAAACTGCATCCAGAGAGGGCTCTCTCTATATGTTTTAATTTTTTTTATTCTAAGTTTTATGCTAGTTATGATGTTCAAATTTGTGTATTTAAATGGGTTTGGATGGTGATTTCAAGCAGAGGTAGGATGTAGGCCTGATAGGTTTAATTCCATTGGGCAATGGAGTCTATGGCAGTGGACTACTGAGTGTGTTTTTGAGATGAAAAACAATACTACAGAGCAAGATAATCAGTTTGGAACAATATGAAAGCCAGTGATGGATGGGATGTAGGCCAAGGGGTAAAGGGTAGTCAAGGATCCTTTATACTAGTGGCAGAGGGAAGGTGCTTGAAAATTTTCAAGGAGCAGTGAAGAATTCCTTCAGAATGTTCAAAATGAGAGAATTAGCAGAGATAGAAGCATTTAAAAATTTCTATTTGAACTAATTGTGAGGAAAACATAGATAACAACAGGAATTGAACACAGAGTGTATTTAAACAAGTTATGGGCTATTCTTTTTCCCTGTTGTTAAGATTATGAAACATATATGATACTTGCAAACATAGAAAAGACCAAACATATTTAGAATAACTTATTGAGCCAAAGAAAGACACAGGAATTCTGTAGCAGAGTCCAACATCATCACATCCACAGTAGGAAGATCAAACAACAATGCATTTCAATACCCTTTGTATTAATCAATATCTGAGTTACAGCACAGTTCAAATGGGAAGATCACCAACCCCGAATACACTCTTTGGGGGGGTATTTATACAAAAAGAGAGTCTACAAAATATCTTAGTGATAAGATAAGGAGTAATAACTTCCTTTAGCTACTTTGTCAGAGAAATAAAGGCAGAAATGAAGGCAGGAGTTATTGTAGCTGTGTTGGCTGCTTTACTGACAAGATATTAGACTTTTTCACCCTGGAATTCGGCTGGCAGTTATGTCTTTGCTTTGCTTTCCCACATTGTTGTCCCGATCTGTTTCCTACCCTGGATTCATCTTTAATGTGTCCTGATCCTGACCTAAGCTCTTTCATTTACCTCTGCCATGTGTCTTTCCCTTTGACCAGCTGTACAGGCAAAAAGGATCCGGATTTACTTAGGCAAAAATTCCAGCATACTTTGCGACCAGTGTTCGGTGGGCAATTGGTGTCTTTATATCTTTATTAGTATCTCATCAGCTTCAGTATAACTGTAAAAATTGGGCTTGACCTCAAACAGATGATTTATTTCATGTTCTATGAAAAATAATCCTTCCAATTTGCCATACAAGCTTTGTCCAGAAGGAGGTCCTGTGTTTTCTGAGCTGTTGGACGATGCAGTGGTCTGAATTGTCACATACATGTTAACCCGATGAGCATATTGCTGATGAGATAACAGCTATTGATTGCTTGTTACTAGACTGGGTAAACCCCTTTGCTGCAAGCTTGTCAATTTCTCTGTGAATGTATTAATATCCATCTGCATCTCCTGACACCTTCTTTCCAGGGTCTGTGTAAGAGTCCTCATCGCTAGCACCTTCTTTAATGTCAAAATGGTGCCTATCCTGTCATTGATTTCTAAAGCTTCCAATTGTTCCTTGGTATTGGTGTTCAAAAAATGGATAAGTGCATTGGCATGATCAGGAATATTTCCTAATGATGCCCAGGCCCTTTGTATTTGTTCTTGTGCCCTGTCTATTAATTCCATTTGCTCATACATTGTCTGAATTGACCTACATTGGTCAGTAATGGACTAGCCAATCTTATTCCACAAAATCATTTTATATCCGCTAGAGGTTTATGTAAGGTGAGATCCTTTTCCAATGTTTTCACCTTGTTCTCCAGGGCCTTCACTTCTCTGGTCTTCTCTGCTACTGTCATTTTTGATTTGTCATAGCTCACTTCTAGCTTGGCTATTTTTTCTTTTGTCTCTTTGAGCTCTGACATTTGAGCTTCTAGCTCTTTCACTGCCTTCATCATTTCCTCCATCTTCATGCTGGTCTCAGGCTCTCTTGTTGTTGTTGTTCTAGCATTTGTGGTCTCAGTACCTGTTGTCACTGGTGGTTCAGTGGGAGGAATTGCTGCTGTGTCTATGTGGGAAGCAAAGACAATTGTTGGAGTTGTTTGGCGTGGCTGGGAGGTTGACTCTCCCTGCTTAGTTTCCAATGCTTTCTCCAGCTCTTGCTCTGTCTGTATTAGCCTTTGGTTCATTCTCATTAATAGATCCATGACATCCTCTTCTGCCTTTCCTTGTGCTAGCTCTGTTGTTTGGGGACGCATGGTTACAGGCAGCTTCAACTGCTTTCTGAGGGCAGCAATATCCTCCTCCTTCTTTTTTATCAATGCCTTGGTGGCCTTGGCATCCCTGGATCATGTCCCAACTCAAAAATTATTTCCTCCAGAGTCTTTATGCGGTTGTCTTTGGCTAGAGAAGAGATCTTCTCTAAGTCCAATTGAGTAGATGTGTTACTCAATGACTCTTTCAATTGGTGGGCCAGCATTGCTTTGTCTGCCAGTGTGGCATAGACCATTTCACTTGTTTGCTTGTGTAATTCGATTTGATCCATTGGGTGAATGTCCTTGGCAAGGACCTCTAGATTGGTCCTTATGTAGTCAGCCGCAGACTGGGGCTGCTGAACTTTGGCCTTGAAATGACTGAAAATTAATTTTTCCTTCTTCATGTCATAGGCTGCCATTAGTCTATGTTGTTTGGAGGGTGTCATCTTAAGAAACTGGTCATACAATTTAATTCTTAATGACTCATTCTGAGCTTAATCTCCTTGAATGATGGCTTGATGTCTGATGGCTTCTTTGCTTGTGACTTTGAGGAGGAGACTTCCATTCCATGCTGGCTCCCTCCTTCTTATTTGTGAGAGCTAGTAGAAGTCTGTTGGCTAACGGCTCTCTCTCCTCTTGGGCTTTCAGTAATGTCTTCCACAGTGTCCTCTTTAGGAGGATCTACGCTTTGCATCTTGGCCTCTTGCTAACCTGTTGACCCACTTGCAGGTGTGGTCTCTTCTTGGTCCCTTTTCTTGCTTTTCTCCTCAGGAAGAGGAGTGAGCAGTGCTGGTACCTCTGGTGCTTGTGTTTGTAATGAAGGGGCTTCCCTTGGCTGTGTTCCTTTGAAGTAGTAGGCTGCTCTTCCATGATTTCTTGTTCTGGCACTACCAACTCCTTGCCCTTTGCTGTCCCTATTACTGGTGTAGTCCTTTCCTGGGCAACCTATTGTGCAGTTGTGGCAGTTGATGAGATCTCCCCAGTTGTTTGTGGCTTTTTGAAAGACACCTGCCCACAAGATTCTAAGTCAAGAGTGTTTTTCAAATATTTCATGGTTTGTTCCATTTTTTCTTCTTCAGTTAACTCTTCAACTAGGGTGCCATCCAACCAATCATCTTGGTTGGCATATTTTTCTATGTCAAGGATGCGGCAGTGTTCATAGGATGCTAGCCTATATTTTATCCTTCTTGTGTTGATGAAACCATATGGGTCGTAGGGTACCCACCAAAAGCTTCTCTTGAGTCTGTATGTTTGACCCAATAGCTCATCAACATCCTTCCATCCCTCTTTCTTGTTCATAACAAAGGGGCCTAATTGGTCTCTAAGTTTCAATTGGGCCTTTTCCTTTGTGCTATGGAAGTGGCTCAGATCTGAGTTGATGAGTTTCCTGAAATATTCGAAGGCAAAGAGTCTAATTGGCACATATTTGGGCAGCCTGTAGGGTCACAGCTCACAGCCATATATCCTGAGTATAGTGTGATTCTGGTAGAAATACCAGTCACCTATTCTATAGTTATTGGAGAGCTGTAGTATCCTTTGCATATCATGTGTCAGTTTGGGAGGAGGAGTTCTCATCAAGAGGCAAGAGACAGGGTACACAAATAGATCAATAAACTCACAATAAGAGTAGGGAGAGGTGTGTATATCATGAAAGATTGGAGTCCAAAAAATAACAGACCTCCTCTCCCCTTTGTGGTCCAATTTTCTAATGGGGAATTGGAAGAGATCTGGCTGGAAATATAAAAATAGATGATATATATAGGAAGAATATTTGAAGATTCCCTCCCTGTCCAGCCTCAAAAATTGGTCATGCATCTTATTGGCAATAATCTTGGCATAATTTTACCTGACAGCAGGGGGCTACCCTAGGGTAAAAATAGATAGCATAACTAGTATGGTTTCATCAATGTGCTCACTTGTTTTGAACCCCAACACAAAAGATATCATATCAACCACTAACCTACCCATTACAGTGAAGGAGGCATAATGAAAAGGAGGTGGGTGCTGGGGCTGGTTATCTGCCCTCATGGATACTTTAGCAATTCTGGCTATTTCTGTGCTTGAGAGTTTGGGACCTTCATCCAACAGGTACTTCATGGTAAGAGGAAACTGGTTGTGTGTTGGCTTAAAGTTCAGCATCTGGTTGATAGAGTCAGGAGTGATATAGAAAAGAGTAGTCCCAAATGGACTTTTAACTGCTCTGTTTGTTGGCTCATAGTTATCAAAACAGAGGTGGATGATCTAAGGGAAGACGTTCACAGATGGGAGGTAATATCTGGGCAAGTTTGATTCCCAAATACCACATACATCCTCTTGATTCAAGTAACTATTTCTGAGCTCACAGACTGCCTGAAGATGGTTTTGGAAACCTTTAAGGTCTTGGATTAGGTAATATTTATCAGCCAAGGGAAAATGTTCTAACTCTTTGTGGGGTGCATTGAGGGGGGTGATGTTTAAGGCCACTGGACCTTCCATGGCTTAGATGTATTGCTTTTAGAATTGGAACTTCTGGCTCTGTGCAGGAAAAAAAAAGAGTAGGAGGATGGCTTCAAAGATTTCCCTGGGATTTTCAAAGTTAGAACTGGTTTGTTGGATTGAATTAGGTTCAGTCGAGTGATATCAGCTGGAGAAGCAGGAGCAGTGGGATTTTTTGGCATAGTGGACTTCAATTGTGGGCAAAAGATGGCCTGGGAGGTTCTTTGGGGAGTTTATAGGGCCGGACGAGCTCAATTTCAGATGACTGTATGGATTTTCCATGAATTTGGCACCTCAGAGGCTTATGGAGGATTTGTGGGCAGGAACACAGTGTTTTCTCCTTTAAATTGTGGGTGTTGGTGCTAAATTTACAGAGAAACTAACGGAAAACAAGGTCAGGAGCGAATTGATGGTAAATACCTGTATTCCCGATGAAATGGGTGACTTGCAGGCGACCAGGTGGGTCAAAGGGCTGAGCTGGGCACTGTGCTTGCTGGTTGGCAGATTTGGACGGTCGAAAATGGTGTTTTCGACGTAGTTTGCATGTACAGGTGCGCGGAGAAAACAAACAGCAAATGGTAAAAAACATTACATTTACCCTTTTTACTCGCAAATTTTGACTTTGGCGGGTTATGGGCGCTTTTTTTGCGATGACGTCAGCATGACGTCATTTTTGTCGTTTAGTGGGTACGGATGCTGACATGGCAGATGACATGGTGGATGATGTCATCAAGTGACATAAGCATGACGTCAGCATGGAGGGGGCAAGTGGTAAGCGGTAATATCGCATCGCTTTTGGGGGAAAGTGGTTTCGGGGGAGGGGGCTCCGAACACACCGAGCGCTTGACACGCATCCTCGGTACGGCGGAAATACCGCCCATCCCCGGACGCTATTCTTTGGTAGGTTGGGGCTTCCGAAATCGTTGACTACCATCGGATCTAGGAGCAGCGATCGGACGGCTGGCGGGCGATCGAGCTGGCGGGTCTTTAACAATGGCGGACCCACGTTAATTTTTATGTTTTGTAATGTTTTACCGTGTATCTGCAGACTTAGGCAAGGTGGGTTTTTTCGGGAAAAAATGCGGGTTTAGGCTATTTATTTAGCCAAAGGCTATATAAATCCCGATGAGTGTGTGGAGGGTTGCTATTGGCCCCTGGTGGGCCAATGACTCCCTAAAAAAAAATGTAAAATATGGCTATAGTCAGCCCAGGGTGGGGGTACTTATTTTTTGGGGGTTTTTTATGTATTTATATACTAAGGAGGGGGAAGCTATTCATAGGAGTTATATAGTAAGGTTAGTATGTTAATATGATTGTGGGGGAGGGGTTTGTATGGCTTAGGCTAAGTTTTATAAAGTGAAAAATTAGGCCAAGGGGAGAGGAAAGAATGACAAATGGTGAAGCTTTAGGAAACTTTGGCAAGATAAAATAAAGACTTTTTACACAAGAAATGTGGCTTGATTTACCTAGGTAAAACATCTTCTTACTTAGTTATGCCATGAAATGAAGTAACCTAAAGGGGCTAAAGGTAATGAGCAGATCTCTTTACCCTTTGGGGGAGTGTTAGTAAATGTTTCTTTGGGAAAATGAGGAGGGGAATTAGTCATGTTCCATTTGATCTGTAGCCACCTTGCCATGGTACCCCATGATTTTATGAGATGGAAAGTCATTCTAAAGAGCAAATTGCTCATAAACCATGCCTTTGTAGCCTCAAAACTGCCTACCCAACCTAGTATACCTAGCATTTTTTCTTCATTTTTATTGGGTGCACTTGAACTGGAAAACCCTAATTCTTTTCTTTTCTTTTGGCTTCCCTCCTATCTAAGTCTACCCTTATTTCTTCCAGGGCTTAGATTAATTTGTTGAGACCCTTTGCTTCTCTGCCTAACTACCCGCCTGCCAAGTTTAAACTGTTTGTGGAGACCTCCATTCTCTATTCTTAGACAAGTGAAATTCAAACATGACCTAGCCAGGATTAAGCTGTCTGGTTAATCATCAATTGTGGCACAAGTTAACCACCTATGCAGTGTGAATATTGATCAATATATGGAACCTTTGTAGTATAAAAAGGATGAGCATATTTGGCACTTCCCCAGTCAATCATGAAAAATGAAACCTATTGGTATAGGGAGCTAACAAATCTCACCTGAAGAATTATTAGGGGATGAAAAAACTGGGTTTATACATCCAGATGTCTATGTGATGGTTTTTTGTTACTTCTAGGGTTTGTCCTGACCTTCGCGAACCCTATCCCTTGAATTGTGGAAATTAATATAACTTACAGATAAAAACTTCTAACTCTATGCCAATTTATTTAAACATCTATGTCATCAAGTAAACTAACATATCTACCACTTTCGCACATTAATTAAGTGTTTCTCTGGATAATTACAGAAAACATAGTGAATACATAGAAAGTGCATAAGTAAACAGAAGTCACAGATACACAAATATGGCTCCAAAATAGTCCTTATTATGATCAATCCTTCTGTTACAGACTCTTTCTTCCCCGCGCACACAAATGCAGGGGCCTACACACTTGTGGTCTTACCAAGGTCTCCACGCACACAGCTGCATGAGCCTTCCCCTTCGCCTAAGTACAGAAAACATACTTTTCTACCTTAGATCACTTGCCCATATATAGATCTTCAATGACTAACTTACTTTTTATGACTCACTATGAATCCTTTATATAGCTTCTTTCATTATAATACCATGGTTCGCAAACCATGGGCGTGTCAAAAAACATCTTAACTTATAACAAACTAAGGGGATTTTCCCTTCCTAAATCCCCTTTGACTCCTACAACCTTTGTGCTATGCTCCTCAAAATGGGGAGACTTTACATAATTAACAAAAATGATTACAAAATTGACCCCAGGGGACCCTGTCCAAACATCCATCAAAGCAACCAACCAATTAGGCAAAACATGTGATGAGAGAGGTCACTATAAGGGATACAATATCCTTGGTAATCTTAAGGAAATAGAATCAACGGAACATCTCAAACAACACATCCAAATCAATAACAACACCCCTAGAAGAGATGCTAGCCACTCAGACATCCTACCCCTAGGTCCCACTGATGTTTTAATCCTTTTAACTCAAAGTTGCTCTCATACTATAGGCATGACAACCTCTAGCAACCCAAAGTCACTCTCATAGGCCTACGTGTCAGTGACTGTGCACTTTTTTGAGTAGACCTATGCCAATGGCCTCAATATTTGAGTCACATTTCTAGCCCAGAAACCCAGCCTCTACCCAGAATATGCTACAACCTTCAGAATCCATCAAAGACATGATAACAATGTTGATAAATAGAAAATCAACCTTAGGACTAGGCCTGAGCATCCCCAACTGGGACTAACATTATGTCAAACACTTGGCATCAATGCAACCTACAGGTCTAGGATACAAGAAAGAGCATAATTACTAAAAGAACTTATGAAAGATAACCAGAAGGATCACCTCCTTCTCCATTGAACTATTAGATCTTGAATCCACCCATTTAACAATTACAATTAAATACATGAAATAACCATGAAATGAACCAGTCATTTAACCATGCTTATAACCAGCATAAAACCATATAAATATTATGTATATGACATCTATTAAATCCACATATAAATCAGTGCAAAAGTAAGAGAACTTAGTTTTTATTAATCATAGGCAAATCCGACGAGGTTCAGGACTTTGACGTACCACATGACCATAGACATGGTTGAACCAAATCTCTCTTTCATCTAGTCACCCTCGTGCCATATTCCAAGCATGAATTTGGGATCTCATAGAAAAAACAATCTAAGAACAACTAAGGGGATCCAAAGGTTAAACTACCTCCACCCTCACCAAATCGTGATCATACCAAAACCTATGCTACGATCACAACCAAACCAAAGTTGGAATGTCATTTGTAATCCATCACTATCCTTGAGGAATTTTTCATCTCCTTGTCTCTCAGGCTTTACCACAATCCAATCTCGGATCACTAGGCCCTAAATCGAGACGATTCTCTCAAGCTTTACCATAATTCAAACTCATGTCACTAGGCCCTAAACGAAGACTTCTCTCTCAGGCTTTATCGTGTATCTAGTAAAACCGGTCAAGGGATTCCGAGGCCTTTGGGAATGAACCTTGAGACCACCTTCACCTAGATTCTGAAATCCATCTGGAAAAACAAATCTCAGAACCAAGATAAGCATCCCAATATACCATGTCATCCAAAAAAAGGCAAGGCTAAAGTTGAAAACCACTGTCATAACTTGACAAAACCATGCCACTGACATTAAGAGAACCATACACCAACATGTAAACACATGCATGTCCAAACCAGCTAGGAAATAACACACTCAAAAGGTTACCTGCAAGTATTCCTATTGAAGCTGCTTGATCCTATTCTTCTTCCTTGATCCTTGCTTTCTTTCCTTTCCCTTTTCTTTTTTTTTCCTTCCTTGATCCAAAGCTAGAGTGCTCCAAGAAAACTCTAAGTGACCAAGAGTGAGAGAGAGAGAGAGAGAGTAATGAGAGAGCTCCAAACTTGAACTAACAAAATGTTACCAAGTAATCCTCATAAACCTTTTTATTAATGAGGCCTCTATTTTCTTCATTTTCCATTATTTTCCTTCAATTTCCTCCTCACATGCAACCTGTGACCTTTCACCTTGATTTTCTCCTAAATTCCTTTATTTTCATAAATAAATGTGCCAAAAATGTCTTTTTTCCTATTAATGCCTTTGCCTTAGCCTTTGATAAGTTTCCTTAGCCAAAACACACATCCAATGATACCCACTATGATATCTTTGGTCAACATTTAGCTTGGAATAAGTGTCCCTTACTCGTGGTCTTATTTTCCCTTTATTAACTTTTATTACATGAAATTTTCACCAGCGTTGTTACAGAACCATCCCCCTTGGGGAACACCATCCTCT